>JAAAIY010000292.1:1347-13330 GCA_016098105.1 Actinomortierella wolfii
GCAGCAGATCAAGGGAATATAGTAGCACAGGTTTTCCTTGGACGTTTGTATCTGCTTAGTCGTGGAGTCGAACAGAGTGATATCGAGGCTGTTGAATGGTACCGCAAGGCAGCAGATCAAGGAGAAGCAGAAGCACAGATCAAACTTGGAGAAATGTATCTGACTGGTCGTGGAGTCGAACAGAGTGATGTCGAGGCTGTTGAATGGTACCGCAAGGCAGCAAATCGCTGGAATATAGAAGCACAGATCAGACTTGGAGATATGTATCTGACTGGTCATGGAGCCGAACAGAGTGATGTCACGGCTGTTACATGGTACCGCAGGGCAGCGGATCAAGGGAGTGCAGAAGCACAGATCAGACTTGGAAAAATGTATCGCAATGGTCGTGGAGTCGAACAGAGTGATGTCAAGGCTGTTGAATGGCTCCGCAAGGCAGCTGATCAAGGGATTGCAGAAGCACAAATCAAGCTTGGGTCAATGTATTACAATGGTCGTGGAGTCGAACAGAGTGATGTCGAAGCTGTTACATGGTTTCGCAAGGCAATAGCTCAAGGGAATGCAGAGGCACAGGAAAACCTTGGAGCAATGTATCTAACTGGTCGTGGAGTTAACAAGAGCGGCAATGAAGCATTTGCGTGGTTATTGAAGGCTGCAGAAAGTAATATCCCGAGTGCTCAGAATAGCGTTGGCTGGATGTATGATCTTGGGAAGGGAGTCGAGCAGAATGACCAACTCGCCTTTGAATGGTACTCGAAGAGTGTGAGCAAAGGTGAACACGACACCATGTTCAACCTGGGATCGATGTACGAGCTTGGAGTTTCCGTTGAACGGGACGGCAACGAGGCTCTTAGCTTGTTTCGAGCATCTGGCGACAAAAATTCTGCTGCATCTCTCCATATTGAATGGTTGACATCTCGTTATTATTGGAGTCCAACAAACGACGTAGATGCCGTTTCGTTGTACCTCGAAGGAGCAACCAGAGGATATACAGCGGCTCAATACAATCTCGGTCGGATGTATGAGAAAGGTCGTGGTGTTCGGAAAGATATATTCCAGGCGATGGAATGGTATCAGAAGGCAGCAGACAATGGACATGAGGATGCAAGAGAGCGCTTGGGATTTCTCCAGAGTATCCATGCATCTGAGGCTAATGAAAAAGCGCCATGAGACATCCGCAAACACATAAATTTTGCGTTCTGTGCACTTGTGTACCAGAGCAACAGGGAAGAGGACAGTAGCATAGAGTACCACCCAGCAAACATAATTCAATGAACGATCACGAACTTGGTTCTTTCGTCCAGCTTTTGCAACTGTGCTACCGTTCCATAACACAATAATTGGACATCATAGCTCTCATTCATACTCTCGCACTCACCTTTTATTTATCACATTCTCGTAACCAACACAATGAGAGCAAAAGAGGAGGGTGTTCCAAAACTGGGCAGAGCATTTGGAGGACGATTTTGCCAGGTATTTTAATACTATCCATCCATTGGAGGAATAGTCTCAAACGACATGCAATTCGTGATCATATTTGACAAAGATATTCAAAGTATGAATCCCTTTAAAGCCCATTTGGGAGCCCTGTCATCGCTACAAACTCCCCACCGTTACTTGATTCATCGTCATTGTATGGGTGCAGTGATTACACTATCTGTATGATACCGCACAATGTGGTCAACTGCCTCTCCGGTAGGCTGGCGTGGCGATATTGTGGCGGAAAGAGGAAGGCAATGAATGGTCTGTATATCAGATTCAAGGCTCGACTATAGTGAGAGAATATTGCAGTTCAGGGGGAGGGAGGGATAGTAAATACTATGCACGCCTGTGGAGGAGGTTCCCTTTCTCATACGAGAAATGGTAAATTCGAAAAGCTCTTGGCCCTACTCGAGGCGCTCCTACAGTCAAGTTTGTTCTCTGGTTCAACAGCTATGCAATACTACGCTTCTGGCTCTTTGAAATGAATTTATTGATGAGAGAAGGGTATAAAGAAAGGAATATAGAAAAGAAGTGCAATGAAAGAAAGAAAGATAAAAGATAAAATGAGGGGATGAAGAATAGTGAGGGAATAAGAAAAAGAAAGGATGGATGGAAGGAAGGAAAAGAAAGGAAGAAAGAAACGAGCGCCAGATCTTTTTAAACAGCAACGCAGTTATGGGTACAATGGTGTCGAAGAATGCAATATCACAAACGGAAAAAATATGGTAAAGGAAACAAAAGATAAATGAAAATTTCGTTAAGTATCGTTAGGGCCTCATAAAGAACGAAGGCTAATTGGGTGGTTGCCCTTGCATGGTGCCCGGAAACGCATGTTCCACACTAACAGGCGAGACCACGTTACTGCCAGCGGGTGACATGGGACGTCCACCAACTGGAGGAGGCAGTCCATATACAATCCCCATACCAGGGAGAACATTGATGATTCCTCCTGGTGTTGGGGGGAGGGCTGCTGCTGGTGAAACAACGCCACCATTGGCCACACCACCTGGTACTGTCATAAAGGCTGCATTTGCTGCCGCTGCTGCTGCTGCTGCATTAGGTAAAACAGTCGCTGCCTGATATCCTGGGGATCCATGAGGCGTGGGATTCGAGCTCGTAGCCGTCGAGTGTAACGTCGATCCAACCAGTGGCGCTGGCTGTGAGTGATTCATACCAGACGCTGCTGCCGCTGCTGCTGCTGCTACTGCTGCTGTCGTGGGTGACATGCTATCAACAGGCATTGGCGCTCCAGCTGATGTTGCAACTGCCATCGAAGAACTCGTCATCACCATCGCAAGCGAAGGAACAGAGGAAGGGTTTTGCGCCGGAAGCACCGGTGTCGGAAGAGGCATAGAATTAGAAGTATTAGAGTGGTCGTCATTCATCGTCATAGGCTTGGAAAGGTCATTCAATTGGATAGTTCCATTGTTGTTAGGGTCGTTCATAGCCGTCGACACTGCTACAAGGTTATTCGTAGTGGCTGCAGTGTTGTTCATGGCTGGAAACGGAAGTGTTGCAAGGCTCATCGGCATTGTAGGATTCGCTCCCGAGGAAGCCGCCGCTGATAACACACTTGGTGCCATTGCTGTGTCTGTCGAAACATTAACAGTTTGACTCAGTTGTCGTTGGTGCCGATGTTTGTTAGCCCGCACACTGCCTGCAGTAAAGTCGGGATGGTAAGGGTGGCTAAAGTGGGGATGTTGCTGCTGTTGCGGCGCCGATGAAGACACGCCTGCTCCAACAACTGGGCCATCCTTTCCTGTACCACTTGTCTTATCGTCTTTGTTCACTGTAGAATGATTTGCTCCACGCACACTTCGCTCGCCTCCGATCTTGGATTCGTGCGAGAGCTCATGTTTCTTAAGTGACCGAGCATGGTAATACGCCTTCTTGCACCCCTCGACAGGGCACTTGTATGGTCGTATTTGTGAGTGAGTCTTGGTATGTGTTGTCAGCGAATCTGGTCGCGAGAAACGCTTATCACATCCTATAATGAAAGGCCATGACAAACAAAAAAAATAAAGAATTTAGTCTACTTGATATCTTAAAAAACGCGAGTGCTGAGCGCAGAATAAAATACGTAAATCCTTCACGCAACAAAATAATTTACCTTCAACAAGACACTTGAACGGTCTCTCTCCGGTGTGTGTACGCAAGTGGTTGTACATCTTATGGCGTTTGGTGAAAGGCTTTTGCTGACGCTGACAGCCTTGCCAATCGCAATAGTAGCTGGCCTTGCCACTACCAATGTGCACTCCCGTCATATGAGCGTTCAGGTCGTCCATCGTATCAAAGGGTGTGTTACAATCCCTCCAAAGGCAGACCAGCTGCCGCGGTGTGCTCTCCTTGGCTCGCTCCTTTGTTTGCCCGCCACTTGTACCCGCAGGCTTGTCTTCGCCATCGTCTTCCTCCAGCTCATCAATTTCCTCTTCTTCCTCGTCGCCATCACCATCACCATCACCATCTTCGTCGTCTTCATCGTCCTGCGACGGAGCGGCAATGACAGCATGTAAATTAGTGGGAGACTTGACTTGATGAGCGGCCAATTGTGGAGACAGAGTCTTCATACTATTAGTCTCCGTCGAGTCCTGCTTCACAACAGCCTCCATTTCTTCCGTTGGGGTGGGCTGGGGATAGGATGGTGGTGTGGACATTGCTGTAGCTGTGGGCTGCGGTGTCGTCACCATGGCTGATGTTGGCAGGTTAGGTGCGGACGTAGACTGCGTTGGAGGTCCTGGGCGAGAAAGAGCCGCCGAAGCTAGATTTTTTAAATTGAAAAAACACGTTGTGGTTATTACAGAATGTTACACTTACGTATTACTGAGCGTTCCAATGCATGTCACAAAATATATCAACGGCCAACTTACCAACTCCGGCATTCTTGTCAACTGATGCTTGACGTGCATGGCTCATCCTCCGTACTGGAAGAGCATCCATCTTACGTTCATACTCCATAACCTTCTCAATTAGCTCCTGCTTACTCAACTCTTGGAGCTCCGATCGTGTCGTGGTAGGAAGCTCGAGCACCTCCATTGTCTCTGTGTTGGTATCGTTCAACTTTTGCTGCTGGAATGTGGATGAGACTTCCATAATAGTGTCCAGAAGCGAGTTGTTAATAGGTCCGATCACAGGTGACGGTGCTGACAGAGGCCCCGGTGAGTAGAGCTGTGCAGATTCATTAGGAGAAGCCAGTGCAGAGAGAGGCATGGCTCGAGCCTGGATGTCGGCAACATTAATCTTGAGTCCTGCGGCAGCAGCTGCGCGAGGAGACCGAGTTTGATGTGGCTCAACATGTTGGAGGTTTAAAATCGCCTGTTCTTTAGCTGCCATCTTGGCCTGTTGCTGCTGCAAAAACTCTTGCTGGAGCATTTCCTGCTTTTGGAACATCATCTTGAGCTCCGGTGAATGCTGCCCTGAGGATGGGTGTCTGCGATGGCGTGCAATCGTACTAGCGGCAGCAACAGCTACAGGATTTTGGCTCATGGTCGTATCTGGAGAAACAAATGCCTGTTGGACTCCAGCTCCCTGTGCAAAATGTGGTGCGCTTACTGGCTGCATGGAAGGTACCATAGGCGTAAAGGTCGAGTTTGCATCTGCGGAAGACAGTGGTGTAGGATAGCTCATATCTGCCATTGAGGTCTGGACAACAGTGGCTGCATGCATTACTGGCGCTGGTGTGAAATCCATACCAGTTGCCATTTGGAATCCAGTTTGCTGAGCGCTCAAAGCAGCCTGTTGAGCTTGGATCTGCTGCTGCATCTGGGCTACCTGAGCAGCCTGGGCGACATGTATTGTTTCCAGGGTCTTAGAACCTGGATGCAGTCCCTGAGGTGTTGTCATGGCCATCATTCCTTGACTAACCGGAGTCATGGCACCATGCGCAATCGCCTGTTCCACTGCCTGTTGTTGCTGAGAAACTGACATTCCTGCCGCTGCTGCCATCATCAGCTCATTTTGCTGTTGCTGGAGTTGTTGCTGCTGCTGACGGAGCTGCTCTTGTTGCTGATGTTGCTGCTGCTGCTGTTGTTGCTGTTGTTGTTGCTGTTGCTGCTGGCGGAGTTGCTCTTGTTGCTGTTGGTGATGAAGCTGAGCATTAAGTGTCTGAACATCTACAGGTTGAACAAGGCCATCAAACGACAACTGCGGGCGATGCATTGATGCTCGCTGTAAAGCAGGCTGTTGTGAGGGAATAACAGGCGTAGGCTGACTAGACTGAGCAAGAAGCTGTTCTTGAATCATAGCACTTGCACTTCCATTGGACACAACTGCTGCAGACATAGCGTTCAACATCTGCTGTGCCTGTTGCTGTTGCTGCTGTTGTTGCTGCTGCTGCTGTTGCTGCTGTACTTGCTGCTGTACTTGCTGTTGTTGTTGTATTTCCATTGCCTGCTGCAGCGAAAGAGGTGTCAGTGTCGGTACAGGTTGGCCGTCAATAGGTACGATCGGAGGACTGACGAGGACGACTTGCTGAACACCAGTGGGACCTGTGCCAATTGAAACCACAATGGCTTGTGGTTGTGGTGATTGTGTTTGCTGCTGTTGTTGCTGTTGGTGTTGCTGCTGTTGCTGTTGTTGCTGATGTTGCTGTTGCTGTTGCTGTTGTACATGCTGCTGATGTTCATGGTGTTGTTGTTGAAGTGCTTGGCGCACCTGCTGTTGCTGATGCAAATCTTGGGGTGAAATTGCATCGGTTGCTTGTATTGCCATCGATGCACTCTCAACAATTTGTGAAACTGTGGGTTGCTGTACCTGCTGCTGTTGTTGCTGCTGCTGCTGTTGCTGTAGTTGCTGTTGGAGAGCTTGTTGCTGCATGACCTGCTGCTGCATGGCCTGCTGCTGTTGTTGTTGCTGCAGAGCTGCCTGATAGGCAGCAATTTGATGATCTCGTGCAGATTGCTCTTGGAGTTGTTGTTGTTGCTGCTGCTGTTGTTGCTGTTGGATCTGCATCTGCTGTTGTTGTTGTTGGATCTGCATCTGTTGCTGCTGCTGATCGTGCTGTTGCTGCAACGTGGGCGCACTGTTTGCCATTGAAACCACAAGTTGCTGGTCGAGTGACTGAGAGATTAGACCAGTGTTCTGGGACGGAACAAGGGATGCGGCAGACACGCCCAGCAAATCCGACATGACTTGAGGAAGGGCTGGTTATTACAAACTCGACTCTTGGACGGAAACAGAGATTACAGGGGCAAATGAACACTTAGATTGTCTCTTGGTCCTTCTTGTTAAATTGTACCTGGCTAAGATAAATGGCCAGAAACAGGGGAAAGGAAAAGGCGGACAATCCGTTCAACAGCCGCAAAGGAACAACCGACGGGGGAAGAAATGGGTGGATAATCGTCGAGAGTACGAGTAATAATGATTGGCCACCAACAAGGAAAAATAAGAAAGAAAGAAAAAAGTGTATTAGCAGCGGACCAACAAGCGTTCAGCAGAAACACATACCTCCTCCTCAGGGGGAGGAAAGAAATGACGAAGGTTGACCGAGGGGAGGGAAGAAGAGGTTGCCCAAGACTACACATTCTCATGGTCCTTTCTTCCTTTATTCCACCGTGTTTTACAGACGTGTGCTGTGTGAATGTTGGACGCGATAGTGTACCTGTTATATGCTCACAACGCGAGGGGGGGACAGAATAAAGGAAAGAGCGATGCGCCAAAGAAATCGAGATGGTCAAACCAGCGAGTGGGAAGATCTCGAGTCAATCAGCAGCCAGCTCTCGATTCGTCCTCGAGGAAGGAGAGGGGAAAGAAGCCCAGAGAAATAAGGAGGAGGCAGATGAACTGGCTAGCGATTCTAGGAAGGGGTGGGAGACCACAAATTGCTGACTGTTCTCTACAAGCGGGACAAGGCAAAACGTCAAGACAAATTGGCAAATGGTGATTTGTGGTGAGAATGAGTATTTTTAGCTGGGAAACACAATGGGAGCGGGAAAAGAGTGACTTTGTAGCCAATGCACACATCCTCTGTAGAACAGCCAGCCAGCCAGCCAGCCAGCAGCCCACATAGCAATTCAGAGCCAAATCGCTGCTCATGCTTCTTCATTTTCTGAAATAAAATGAATGTGGCGCATTGGCTATTTCTCAAGACACCTGTCTCTATGCACACAATCTAATCGCCCATTCTCGCAATATGCATGCTCATGCTGATCTCACAGCTGCACCCTCTCCAAAGAAACACAAGTCTGTCCAACAGAAGCATATGCAACAATCGAGAAAGAGAGAGAAACAAAAACACAAAACTCGGAGAGATCTCGTCCGCTGGTCTGTTTTTGCCAAGTTGGTTGGCCACATCCTGTCTGACACGCCCTCTCTCCCCCCCCCTTTTTTTCCTCTCTCAATATCCCTTGAGTAGACAGATTTTGGTCAAAAAGCATGTCTCTTTCAAGCGAATGAAATGGAGGGTTAATGGGCGATGCTGTCCTGACATGTACGAAACTGCATAGGGAGTGTCTGATGCCTTCAGCTTTCCTATTGGCCTGTGATGTGTCGTGATTGTGGTCTGTTCTGTTTGTCAAACTGGCTGAGGATGGCCGTGACGCAGGAACAAATAATACATAAGCCGAGAGAGAAAGAGAGACAAAAAATAGACAATCCGAGAAGTTATGCCTGCGTCGAAAAGGAGAAGCAGCAATGGTGGTGATGGTGGTAGTGGTGTAAAGGGAATGCATTGATGTGTGTGTGTGCTTTTTTAGCGCCATTGGACCCTGAATGTTGCCTGTAAGGCACTAGGCTGGATTGTTGTGCGTTGGGCCTGGCATGTCCCAATGCGCCACTGGCCGTCCCAAGAGATCACTCCATTCATTGCTCATATTCTCTCTATCTCTCTATCCAGGTTCAGGGTGCTCGGCAATCAATGAATGTTGCCTTGAGGACGCACATGAGGGAACAAAAAAGGGAGGAGGGGTGGACCAAGGGGAATATGGAATTGTGTGCCGTGTCTGTGGGTAAAGGATAGCAGGAATGGAAAGATTGTTGGAGTGGGTGCAGGTTGAAAATGGTTCGTACCCCCCTGATGCTGTCAAGCGGACAAGTGGGTGGGTCTGGAGGTTCAAAGGGTGCGAATGAAGGAGGGGGGGAAAGAAGGACGAGAGAAAAGAGGAGTGAGGGATTAAGCGAGGTCGAAAGGAGGAGTGAATGAAATGGTGAGAAGGGAAAGTGAGAAAGAGTAAAGTGTAAAAGGGAGAGAGAGGGAAAAAAGAGAAGGAAAAAGAGAGAGCGGGAGAAAAGAGGGTTGCACGAGGCACTTGACACAAACACACCCACACATACACACACACACATTTGCTATACACAAGATTTTACTCATTCAAACAGGAAGGAGACTGAAAGAGAAAGAAAAAAACGCTGCTGTTGCTGCTGTTGCTGCTGCTGCGTTTGTGTTGGTGTGTTGCAGTCGACCATTTCCTACTGCCTATCTGTCTCGTTGCTCAACTCCCCTTCCAGTTGCGCTCTTTCAACGTGTCTGTATCAATCCTCTTGACTCAAATTCTTTTTCCCTTTTTTCTCCCCTTTGCCAACTTACCACCCACCATCCATTCACCTCCTTCATCCTCCAACACCACTCAGATCTCTCCCCTAGGTTCTTTGCAAGAACAGAATAGAAAAAAAAGGATGGGAAAAGGGAAGAGGATTGTCAAAAGAACTGCAAATGCTTGGTCTCTCCTTTCATGGAAACGATGCTCTGCAGTTTGGGCTTCGCTGCTGTCCGGCCCTGTTGGCTGATAGGCGAAAAGATGATTGACCACATTTATTCATTTTTGCATGCTCACATATTGGAAACCACTCAACCCTGCTCCTCTTGCTCCTCCTGCTCCTCTTTCCCTCCCTTCCTTTTCCTGTGTTCTGTTTCCCCTGCCACCATCATTTGATGCTTCTATTGCTGAAATGCCCATCGCTCTTCTATTGTTGTATGACGAAGCCCGGTTGGTGATGGTGGTGCACAAATGCTGTCTGCCTGTGGCCTTCTTCTACTGCACACCGCCTGTCTCATCTCCGAACACTGCCAAGGAATAAAGGGGCCCAGCCAGTCCCTTTGTACTTCTTCAAACGTCCAGAAGCGCGCTACCTCAAAAGAAAACAAGCTTTTTGTGGCTGATATGAAAGATATCAAACAGGAATCTGAAAACTATGACCACCAGGCTGGCTGGTGCTGGTGCTGGTGCCTCCCCCCTCTCCGCCACTGCGCATCTGAGTGATACTTGCGAGGGAGGGCGGGGTCTTATTCTGATGCCCGTTGGCTATTGTTGTGTTTTTGTTGTTTGGGTTCCCGCCCTTCCAGAATCAAAGCGGCTGCCCTTTTCTTTGTTTCACGCCGCCACCGCCACCGCTGACAAACCTGCAGTGACGAACAAAATGGACAAATTGGCAGACGCTCAGCTGCCGCAGGAAAGGGGGTTCAAATTATAAGACAATAACATCAAAAAAGGAGGGTGAGACAATCCTGATTGTCCCTGGCGGTCAATTGATTTATCTGCTCGGCCTATCATCGTCTATCATATCACTGACCAACAACAACCTCGCTTGATTTTTTGGGGAGAGGGATCAAACGAATGTATGCGTAAGTGTAAAGTGTGCGTATGTGAAAAGAGAGAGTGAGAGAGAGACAATTTGTGTAAAAAGGGCGTAATGAAATGGTAATGCGTTTACGTGCCATGAGAATACCGAGTACTATGTACTGTATTACTGGTTTTCGATTGGTAAGAACGACATTGCAAGAACGACAATGTCGCTCTCAATTGTGTTGTGTTCACAGAGTATGAGAAACATATGATAAAAAAGAAAAAAACTCTCTTTGGACGATACGATGTGATACTGCCGTCATCTTTGTCATTTGCTTTTTTTCATGGCGTCACACGTCCTGAACATCTCTGACGACAGAGAAGAGCTTGGTCCCGTCACCTGCGCTCGCACACAACGCGTGCTGCTTGGCGCACTATTTTTACCCTTTTGTCTATTGTCGCATGTTGTCTAGTGTTTTCAACAGCAACAAAGAACAACACTCACAACGGCATAACAACAACAACAAAAAAAAGGGTCGAGTACATTAGCCACGTCTCGTTTTTCCTCCCTTTCCTAATTAATAATTACTCGCCACTCTGTGATACTTGATACTAATTCGTGGTGTTCCTCTTTGTGTGATTGCCATCTTCCCCTGACAGACGACAACCGTGCCCATCCATGGTGGCACACATAGCACGGATTCAGCGATCTTTGCTACCTCCGAGCCATTTCTTTTTTTACGCGAAAATGGACCCTCTGGGTCTGAGTGTGTGGTGTGTTGTGTGTATATATGTGTGTGTATTCGTGTCAGTGTTCCCACCTCCTTGTGCTCCCTCCCCACCCCCTATCCCATTCCCATTCAACCCCCTTTGTACGGCCCGGCAAACAAGAACACCAATCAAAATGGTTGCCTGCAAGTTCTGTTATTTTTTTTTTCTTCCAGGTCTGCCTCCCGCCAGCAGTCCGCCTTTCCATCTAGGCAATCATACAACGTGGCGTGGGACGTGCGCGCTTGTTCAAAAAGTTCATCCTCCCTCAATGCCCTCTCCCTTAGTTAGGTGTACCCAAACATCAATCAAGAGTAGAAGCGAGCAAAATGATTGCACAACAGCAACAGAGCAGTGCGTATGTATTACCAGCCTTCTTTGACGATCCTTATCCTCGTTTTTGACTCATGTATTTCTCTACTTATTCTAAAAGATATCCATAAAGTAATTGAGTTGGTTATATATTTTTTCTTTTGTGCGTTGTGTCTCGTGTTGTGTGTTCTGCATTGCGCCTTTGTGCATGATTTGCTTCTTCCCGTCCCTCTTCTCTTTTTCGCGTTCTTTCTCCTTCTCTCCTCCCCCCCCCCCCCAAAAAAAAAGCTTTTATCCTCCCTTCTTACTCTCTCTCTCTCTCCCTTCTCTCTTTATCTTCTCCTCCTCACCCCCAGCCCGTGCATAAAATATCTATTTCATCCATACAACAAAACCACAAGCAGTATACAATCGGCGACAAAAAAAAGGTTGATCGCATGTGGATATGAATGGAATCTTTTTTATCCCATAGCTAATTGTTGTTAATGCTATTTGTTTTACTTCTGCCTTATTTTTTTCAGCTTTCGTTTTTGGTTCCCGAGAGAGGAGAGAGAGAGGGAAAAAAGAAGAGAAAACAGATCGAATCCGACCCGACGCATGCAACCCATTGAACATTACTGGCTTTCCCGCTGCTGAACGGGTACACAACGTTTTGTTTGAGTAGGAAAGGATACATAACATGGTTATTGACACAACAAAATACATGTACAAATTCCATCTCCCTTTTCAAAATCTCTTTACAAATCTTCACGTTCACACACACATACACATACGCGCGTGCATTCAACAGCTCACACAATCTACAGGATGTATATTCTGTTTTTGGATAAAAGAAAAGAAAAAAAAAGGGCAAATAAAAAAGAGAAAAATAAAAACTATATCTCGAGCAGCTTGTTGTGGTTTTCTGGTGTTATTTTTTTTTTTTTTTG
>JAAAIY010000292.1:13339-37247 GCA_016098105.1 Actinomortierella wolfii
ATTTGACCTACAATGCCTTTCGGAAAAGATCCAATGCAAACTCAAGAAAGTCTTCCTGCAGGATATCGCTAGCATGACCTTCCAGGAGGTCCTCGAGCATCTGCTTGGAACCACCATACCGCTTCCATTGCTTCAAGACGCGAATCACATCTTCTTGCCGTCCAGGCATGGCATTGAGGACCTGGGCCCAACTCAACAGAATCTCGAGACGCTGCTCCTCATCGACGCCTTCACTGCTACCCGCGGCATTAGGGGCTCCGTCGCGACACGACTCCCATGCATATCGATAGTAGACGCTAGCATTGTTCAAGAGCTGTGATCGGTTCTTGACCGCCACTGCCGATCCAAGACGCGACCGTGTCCAGTGGATATCGCCCAACTTCTCCAGGATCGACGTGTTCTGGGGCTCCACCTCAAGCGCCGACAGGAACGACCGCGTCGCCAGCGCAAACAGCTGCCAGATCCGCTTCGACAGACTGGCCTGCGACCGGGCCGTCGCCACCTCGCGCTTTGGAGCCTCGCCAAGCGCGACACTCGAACTGGAATCCCATGCCGTTGCCTCTGAATCCTCCTCATCCTTGTCGTCCGTCTCGATCACATATCCAACCAAGCCCTGTGCCCACGATCCCAGCATATCGCCCTTGTCACACAGAGCCTCGACATGGCGAGGCTGGATGCTCAGCACAATGTCCAGATGCTTGAGCGACTCCTCGTACAGCTCCTCGTTAATCTTGCCTGTGTCCTGATACGAGCGATCCGATTGCGACGACAGCAGATTCGAGTACTGCAAGTGGATGTCGCACAGCTTCTCAGCCTTGGTCACCGTCTCGTTCGATGACTCGGCCTCGCGGAAGACCGACACTGGCTTGACGGCCGGTGCAACATCGCCATCCAAGTCGTTGTCGCCCAAGAGAGACAAGGTCGACGAAACTGCGTCCATTTCCTTGCCCTTGCCCTTCTTCTTCTGGTCATCAGAGTCCTCCTCGTCTGGCCACAGCAGGCGATCGCCCGTGACTCCCAATGCCATCTCAAGCTTCTCGATGCCTGCACGACGGATAAGAATAAACAAAGGGGGGGATCGTGTTAGACAGATAAATGCAGACCATTGTGAATCTACCTTTTTTTTTGCAACTAGCACAATGTAGAGTCTACAGCCATGTTCCTACTTCAACATCTTACCTTGCTTGTAATAATCCTGAGCACGAGTTGGGTCATCGACCAAGAAGGCGAGCGAAGTCAAAGCCTGAGAGGTAGAGATCAAAGTATCAATCAAAGTGCCAGCCTGAGTCGACAGCTCACGCTGCTCCTGCTCCTCGAGACCTGGAGGCTTCTCAACCCTTTCAGACTCTTCTGTCGGATGAGCGGCCTGGACAGCCTCAAACAGGTCGCGCTGCTGGATAGTGAAGCAGCGCTCAAAGAGCGCGATAGCCTCCTGTAGTTCGATCGCAGCCTGTTCCTCTGGGTTGTCCAGCACACGTGTCGAGTTTTCGGTGCTATCGCCATGATCGTGGTCATGCTCCTCATCCTCTGTGTGGTCCTGGATGAGCTCAGCATGGGTGGTCAGAGCCTGTCCAAGGTTGAAGAGCGAGTCGGCGTTGTCGGGATCGTAATTGAGCGCCTTGCGGAAACGAAGGATTGAGGCGTTCAAGAGCGACAACTTTTGGCAGGGCGAATAGGTGAAATCCACGAGAATGTAAAGGATGCGTCCACTGATGGTTTTTTTTTTCGTTCGGTGACCATTGTAAGAGGACGATTTTGTTTTCAAAATCAGCCGAAATGAAAAGAGAAGGGAAAGAATATCCAATCAAGGTCAGCATCTATTTTTTCACTGTTGGCAACAAAGAAAATAGAATGCACAGCCCTAAACCCAGGAGACAAGCAGTAACCTAACCAGGAGGAAGATCTGGAGCAGGCTCTTGCTTGTTTTACGCCTCTCCTATACAAAAAGTGGAAAGTGGAACTTACAGGTTATAGAGGATGTCGGCGTCCTGAGGGTTCAGCCGATGGGCCTTGTGGTACATGTCGCCAGCCTTCTCGTAATATCGGCGAGCCTTTTCGCCAGTACCATAGCGTTCACCTATGAATAGGTCACCGTTATTGCATCAAGCAAGTAGAAAGACAATAACATCATTTCAGTGCTCTTGTTGTTCTTCAGGAGGATCGCTCTGCTCCACAACCAACACAGTTTGAGCGGTCGTGTGAGCAACACAACTGTCCTCTCCCTCTTTTTTCTGTCTTCCCTTGTTGCTCCTCAATTGTGCGACGAGCAAAACATGAAGAATCTAGTCTTCCTCATCTCAGCCCACCCCCTCCCTCTTTTCCTTCTCCCTCCTGAGATCCTTAAACACCTACCTTTTTCCTCGAGGAGAACGCCCTCTAGCATGTTGAACAGAAAAAAATGACAGACGGATTTGTGGTGAGTGAAACATTCGGTAAAAGGCGTTAACAACGTGAGAAACATGGGTATTGACAAGCATGCCACTACAACCGTTAGACAAGACCATTCCAGAGGAATGATCGTCATTCGAATGAAGGGGATCCTGTCAAAAAGCGAGGGAAACAATGCATAAAGAGGAGAATGGGAACAAAACGAGGCATGGATGCCGTGCTGTTACCTTCCATGTACTCCTCCCATGTCTGAGGCTCCTTGACAGCAGCAGGGGCTTTCTTCTTGTCTTTGCCACTGGATCGTCCAAAGCTCTTCTTCATTGCTGAATGGAGAGTATGTAGTTTATTTAGTGTTGAAAATAAAGAAAAAAAAACTTGCGGGTAGTTTTTATATTCTGGTTTAATGTGCGAAAAAAAAATTGACAGTCCACCAACTTACCAAGTCCAATGCTACATACATCGACACCCTCTGTCTTGTATCGTCTCCATATATTATTACCTCTTGCGGCTGTGCTATCCTACCCAACTTCATTATTTAGTACTACTCTACTCTACAGAATGTTCGCCTCCAAAAGTCACGGCCGTTTGCACTTCAGCTAATTAACCGTACCATCTGAAGCTATTATTGAATCGCGCTTTGGGATTCATACAGGCATCGCCCAATGATGTAAATTATAAACGTATCACCGCCCATTGGCCTGGCCTCTTGACTGCAGTCAGTACACCGCTGTTCTGCATGATGGACCCGCATTAGACCTTCCTCGAAAAAAAACCCTGCAGGGTGGATGCTGTGAAGATGGAGAATAGTTTAATAGTATTAAGGTAGGTGAACGACGCGAATCCTGGAAGAGCTCGCTCACCTAGCTCTCCATGGGGACTCAATTGCAAGTCACACTTCGGGGGTGGGGGGGTGCAGGGGTGAAAAACAGATCCGGATGCTTCTCATTGCCCATTGTTGCTCGCCTTATTGACCTACCATACATTAACCATGGCATCCCTCTTCACACGGCTTCGCATCGCCTCCCCTGCCTCGGCTCGCCTTTTGCACTCTGGTGCTACCAAGAAGGCTGTTCCTGCCCCTCGTGGTACGAAGAAAACCCTCTTTTTTCTTATTCCTCATTCTTGTGTCTTTACAATGAGAATTGCAAGGCTCGCGTCGCTTGTCCCCTCTTCATATGCATACTGGTATTTCCACCACCTTCTCACTCGTTATTTCCCACTGTCTATGCACTTTTTGGGGAAAAATAATAATAGGTGACATTACGGACCACACTGTGTTTTTGTCAAAGATTGGTCGTGGCTCTGGATCGCTAGCTGACAAGTTCAAGTCATGGGAGCACCTGTTCACAGCAACAAGCCAAGAAATGAAGGGTGACATGGGCCTCACTGTCAAGCAACGCCGATGGATCTTGGGCTGGACCGAGAAGTACCGGTATGTTTTTTTTCTTTTTTTTTCTTTAAAAAATTCATCTTGGATCAAAGAACCAAGACAATGTAAGTCTGCCATCAAGATCAATGCTTTTAAACTTCTTCTATACTCCATCCATTTTTTTTTTTAGTCAGGGCATGGATCCCTACAACATCCCAGCCAAGCCTCCCAAGAAGAAGACCAAGTAAAGAAGGCATTTTTTTGTTTTATTTTCGCATTGTACCAAATTAAATCATTTTTTCCAAGCATTCTAGTATCAAGATCTCCCATTTGCCACCAAAAAATTTCCTCTGGATAATGGATCTACCATGATTCAACACTTTTTCTCCAAGTTTCTCGCGTGACATTGCAGGATGATTCGATGAACACCGAATGTCTGTACCTGCGAGTATTGAGCCCTGTGCACTGCCCCTCTTAGTTGACTTTCCCAATGTGATGGCTTTTGTTTCTCTTGCCAATGGCCATACCCCCTCTCCCTCCACCTTGACCTATAACAGCGATGGATAGATATGTCGATGACGATTAGATCACCAATCACCACAATCATTTTCATCACCTTGACCGCTTCTCACTGGCACTATCGCTACCTAGTCCATGACTAGTAGTACTATTTTGAGCTCGTCAGTGAGCCCGTATGAAGCGGTGACGATGGCCATGATCATGCGTGATAGGATATTGAGTAGCACAGAGGCCCAGGTGTCGGGTAATTTAAAGCTAAGTCTCGGTGCTGCAATAGAGGAATCAGGGGTGTTGTGGGCGAGGTGTGTTTAACGAGGATCTGCTCTGCTGAGTTTGGGTGATGATTTGCACAGGTTGATTCAGTAGCAAGAACGGCAGGTACCATAGCGGAGAGTTCGGATGGTAATTGTGTATTTGTGCGGAGGAGAACATATGAAGATAACAAGTTGTGCAAAGTGTTTGATATGAATTAACGACTGGAACTTAGAGAAAGAAGAGAAGAAGGTTTTGTAGACAAGTAATATGGCACGATGTATGTCAAATAATAGGAAAAGCGTAACTTGGGAGTTTTATTACTGTGAAATAAGTGGGTAGAAAGAAAGCCATGTACTTGGAAAAATGGTGCAAAAACAAAACTGAGTCTATTCAAACTTAACTCGGGCTTGGAGTGATGGCTCTTCGAGCCACAACTGCTGCCATTCCTCAGGGACGTTACAGCGACGAATTACTAGCCTTTGAAAGCTCGATCTGCCTTCATCAATCATATCCGTCTCTCTATATTCCTTCTGCACAGCTGCCTTTGTTGCCGCTGTCGAGGCCTTTTCATTACCACCTACGCCTTCATTCAATACCTTTTCATTGGTTACCCTTCCAGCATTATCGCCTGCCAGAGTATCAGTGGTGGTGATGGTGGTGGTTTGTGTGCCATCCACAGGCTCGGTATCGTTCTCAAGAGATTCTTGTTCGTGCACCACGTCAGCCCGAAAATAGCTGTCTGCCGTTGCAACCATCTTATTGAAACACTTCCATAGGTTTTTTCCTGATGGTGGGCCCAGGTTTGAGTCCTCAAGCACTAGCTCCTCGAGAATGCCGTCGTCCAACGGCACTGCCTCCAACACCTTGCGCCAGCGGACCTGAGAGGTGAGCATGGCAAAATTGCAGAGACTGATACGCCGCGCGCCCCAATTTTTCTCGTGGCATTGGCGACTGCTATTATTACCATTACTCTTGGCGCGTAGCCAGCGCAATAATGCGGCAGGATCTTCTCTTTTATCCAGGTACCGGCCATCGATTGTCCATGACTCCAAGACATGAAGCGGATGTTGATGATGGTGGCCATCGGTCAAGTGCGACAGCCGTCGCGAGGAGGAGGGAGAGGAGGAGGCAGCAACAATACCATTCATCAGATCGACGTGTGTTCGAGACAAGTCTTGGAGGTTCTGGATTGTTCGGGGTATAAACTTGAAGGTGTCGACAGATCTTAATAGTTGTTGGTTCTCAAGGAGTCCATCTATCATACCACCTACATCCAAAAGGCCGTATTCTGGATAAACGACCGTCAGCGCGCTCGGTCCTCCTCCTTCCCTATTATTCTTATGGGGATCGATTGTCATGTCGACTATGTCCTCGGCGACGGCATTCCGAACGATGAGATGCCATGGATTTTGCTGAATCGTGCAAAGATCTTGTTTGTGGCGACGGCTATGATAATCGTTTTTGTCTACGTCTTCTGTCTTTACCTTTTGTTGGTCAACATTTTTCTCTTTGCCTTCACATCCTTCCTCCTGATTGGCTTGGACTACACATGAACTGTGATGGGTTGGAGCAAGAACCGATGCATCGAACAGCGAGAGGCTTCGCCGAGGGAATGTGACGAGATCTATTGTCATACGTGTAAGGTACGGCGTGTGTGCAAGCAAATGGGCCAGATTATCGCGAAGGTAGTGGCGGTGATATTCGTGACCACCGTTTGTCGAAGGGATAGAAGCATCATGTCCATCCAGTTGAAGTTGAAGCATCGTCAAAGAGGATTTTCCATACAATGGCCAGACTGGTGGGTCAGGGTCAAAACCTCTATCAGTAAGAGCCACAAACGGGCGATAATACAACAAGTCGGGCACGCCTTCTATCAAAAGACTGGTCCACGCCGGATGAAGGAGAATCCGATGGAGCGCGTCATGTCCACGGTCTTTGCCGCCGTACTTGTTGAAAGTGCTATCCAGAGCGCCACGCTTATGACGACTGGTGGCAGTATTGTTGGTAGTAGTAGGAGTAGTAGTAGCACTGTCATTTGCAAGAAACAGCTCGAGACTCGTCGCTGTAGAGTTGATAAGGCTGGTCGAGAGCAGCTCTAGGCTCCTGCCGCTTGTACAGAGACCCTCCAACCGAATGACGAGCGAGCGCACGGTAGAGTCGCGTGGCAACAAGGAGCAGTACTTGGTCAGCGTCAGTACGTCTGTCAACGTGATTTCGACATGGCTGCGTGGATCGCTACGCTCTGAAAACGGTGGCGACGATGACTCCATGCTAGCCCCACCGTCACCTCCGTGACTCGACGCGAATTCAAACAACAGGCCCTCATCTGAGGCACTGCGCGTTCTTCGAGTAGGTAAAGGAGCTTTGGCTTCTAGTGATATTGGTTGAACGGCATTTCGTTGGGTTGTTATTGTAGCAGAATCAGCAGAAGCCGCAGTGGAGCTCTTTGTCTGCTGTTGTTGCTGTTGCTTGTGTGCACGGCAAATATTTGCGGTATAGGAATGGGTGGGATGGGATGGCTGAAGCGGAAGTAGAATGTCGTTGAATGAGACCTGACCGCAGCAGCTCTCCATCATATCCATTTGTTGTTGATCTAGCCCATCGGTCTTGCGTCGCCTGTAAGACTTTGTTTGCGGATATCTGGCGTGACTGATAGAGCAAGAGCCCCTGTCGTTGTTCGAAGAAGACTGAGAAATACCTGCTGCTGTCACTCGATGATGATGATGCTCACCGATTCTAGCCCTCTTACTCGATCCTGTCTGCCTAGAAGCTGCGCAAATGGGTGATTGATGTCGTTTTTTTAGGTGGTGGTTGTGATGTCTCTTGTCGTCGAAAAACGGTGATGGTAGCGAAGACAGGGCATCTGTCAAAGGGATACGGGATTCGTGAGAAAAGGCGGTGTAGCCTTCTAGGACACGATATGAGTCGCGTTGTATAGGCCGGAATGTCAATGTTCGTGAAGACGGAACATTGGAATGGCTAGTAGAGGAACTTTGAGAGGGATACCGAGCGATATTTCGAACTGTAAAGTACTGATCGCAGGCAGGTGCCTTTGGAAAAAAGGAGGAGGAGAACGACTTTCCGGAAATTGGTTGACTGGGAAGCAAGTGAGATAATGGACATGCAGAGGATCCCACGGTCTCAAGTGTGACAAAGAAAACAATGTAGAGAAAGTCGGTCTCAAAGTCCATATCATTCAGGGCATATCGATCAGGTACGTCACTGAGTAAGAGAGACAGAGAGAGAAAAAAAACACAAAACGAAAGCCCCATTGTGGGCTTTTGTATCAATACCAAAAGGATAACGACTTTGTAGCAAAAAAAATATTTTGCATTGTGAACAAATCATACACTTACCAAAAGCCAGAGGACAATTCGAGTCGACGGTGACGAGTGCCATCAGTAACGTACACCTCAAATGGCAAAATGGCGATGCGTTGAATTTCAGCAACCGAAACATACGGCTCAACTATGTACGTCCCATGAGGTCCATCCAAGGCGCTTCCGGGACCTGGTGTCAGTCGGGAAAAAAAAGAGTATGGAGTTGTTTTTTTTATCAAACCGTCCATCATGTGGAATAGAAACATCTGCTGGTATCCTCAAGAAAAGAAACATATTCCTTCATTTTTTTGCCTATGTATTTACCTCGATTGTTGATGGCATAGTAATGAGGATCTGTACGATGACGAGGAGGGACTGGCGATTGTTGGTAGAAATAACCAAGCTCCAAAGTGTAAGTGTTGCGAGGACTGCAGCCACCCTCCCAGGTGTATTGAACCCATGCAAATGCTCGTGGCGGGTACCGTGCCCGTGTATAAGTGAGAAGGTAGTCTGGCGGTGGAGAGAGTGATACTCTGCTTGTCATTCTGGAAAAAATTTTTTTGTGGGATTTGAAAACTGTAATGTAAGATCGCTACTAGGATTCGCGAAATATTTATTATATACTAAATTGCGAACCTTTCAAGTGGCAAAAGACGCCTAGAAGCAAAGTGAACGAACTCGTCGTGGACACTCTCTGCCTTTGGGTGTATAAACCCTTGTGGACAAAGACCACCTGTGGACCCAAAGACAGCCACCTTGAATTCACATTGTCCACATCAAAGACTCGTTGACACACATACCCACACACACATGTAGCTTGCTTCCATTCCTCCCTCCTTTTTCATTCCCCCTTTTTTTTTCCTCACATAGCGCGCGTTGATGATAAAGGCCGTGATGGTGACCGAGACAACTTTTGCAAATAAATTGTTCTCTACAAATACATTTAATCGTTCAGATTTTGAAGATGAGAAAAGGTAGATATGGTATGTAACGTCCTGACTTTATGGTCCTCTGTCCATTCTTGCATTATCGTTTTGCCTTTTCCGCATTGTTGCCGAAGATGCAACCGATCGAAGTGACTCTAAGCTCGGCCGCTTGCCGTTTCCAACCGTAGAAAGCAATGGCAGAGGTGGTGGTGATAATAACTCTGTGAAGAGTGACGATGACGGCTGCGACAAGGCTGAGCTTTCTCTAAGCGAAGTGGCCAGATTTGCTAGTGGCACAGGCGACTGTGCATCAAAGGGTAGCTGTACATCATTGTGGATAGAAGCACTGGACGACATGTGACGAAGTGTATGGTGGTGGTGGTGGTGGTGGTGGTGAGAACTCCACAGTTCCACACCTTCTTCCTGTACCTGAGAATGTGTTGGAACATCAAGAATATCGTCGCCATGAGAAGGAACAGTGGTGTCTTGATGATCCACCTGTACTGACTCCAAGTGCAGTTCGTATTCTTGCTTGTCCCCTGCCATAGCCTCCGGCTGTTGCTGCTGCTGCTGTCGTTGCCCCTGCTCTAAAGAGGGTCGCTCCTGTGTGTTCATGCTCAATGCAATGTCCAAAATCACATCTTCGATCTGGAGCGGCTCTTCTATACTCTCTTGCGCCGACGTTGCCTCGCTCTTCGATTCCATGATATCAATGGGTGCCTCCTCACTGGTGGTGATAGGGGCCGTATCCACCCAAAGCTGAGGTGCTCTTGGTTGTGATAAGCTAGGAGAGGCTACTACAGCATCTGTGGAATAACCAATATTATTACTGTCGTGTAGTGATCGAGCAGACGATGTCAAAGATTCATGCGATGGTCTCACAGACAGTCTGGAGAGAGAGACCTGGCTTGCCGATGATATCAGTTCCGAGCTCATGCTGCCGTCATTCGCTACTGCTACCGTATTGTTAACCACAGATGGCGGGTATTGGTGGTGCTGCGGTTGCCGTGTAAGTGATCTGTATGTTCGTGATGAAGCGCGACTCGACATCCGCGAAGGTCCTACAACAGGACTGGCTCTGTCGCGCATCGAGCTCAGACTAGGCGAAGGAGCGATGGGAGCTGGAGATGTGGTAGAAAAATGAGGTGACGATGATGATGATGGTGTGGCGGCATCCCGCCGCCGATAGGCACAGACTAGTGAGGGTGACGATCCTACACCGGCTGCAGAGTCATTTCCTGACGAGCCGACAGATGAAGAGTGCGAGCGTACAGAGACATTGCGTGCCTGCCGCACTCTCTGGTGAGTCTCGCTCCAGTCGCGATACAAGGCATCGTAGTGCTCCAGCTCCGTCTTGTCCGGCCTGTAGACTTCTGCGTATGGATATTGACGATGATGTGCTGCTGCTGCTGGTGGTGGTGGAGTCGCAGCAAAGCGGGTAGGTGATGGCTGCGTCGAGGATCCGTATGAGGCAGACGAATGCACTGGCGAAGGAGCAGTCATGGCAAGATAGTATGCGTCGGCAGTGTTGGGCAGTACGCCCGAGTCAGGCAAACACTGGATGGAGCGTGGCTCTGAACCTGGAGTGGGAAGATCCATATAGGACGAGGCAAGCCACTCATCCTGGGATTCATAGACGGCAGGTTGACGAGCAATCGCTGCTTGTGGTGGTGGTGGTGGTGGCTGTGGAAACTGGGCTTGCTGGTGGCCATGATACTCACCGGGATAGGCATTATGATACGGTGGACGAGGACTTATATGGTCTGGTTGCATTGGATACGAATGGTTGGATCGACTGGCAGTGTCCGTGCTGCGAAGGCTTGCCTGATAAGGACTTGGTGGATAACGCTCTCTTGACGCACGACCGAGCGAATGATTGGAATTAATAGACATTTTTCGATTCGGCAGATTGCGGTAGTGGGACGGAGGCGACTGGTAATTTGCTACTCGATGATAAGGTGTAGGGGAGTGGTAGCCAGCTGCTCTGTGTTGTGGTGGAGGTGACTGGTACTCTGCCCGGCGCGGTGCCTCATGGCTCATGCGTTGGCTAGGATCAAAGGCTGGTTCATGCTGTAAAAGCAGCTGAGCCTGCTGTTGCTGGAGGCGGAGCTGCTGTTGCTGTAGGTAAGCTGCCTGCATGTAGCGGCGGTCATCCTGGTTCGTGTTGGCTAGGATCACATCAATGTTGGGTAATGTAGGCTTGGGCCGAGGTGGGCGTGATCGAGGACCATCCCGACGAGAAGATTCTTCGTCCAGCTTGCGCTCGAGCATTTGGGCTTTTCTGGCTCGCTCTTTGATAGTCTTTTGGATGATGGCATCAATTCGCTTATCCATCTTGTGGCAGACATACTCTTTGAGATTGCCACGGATCTTGCACACAAGCGGGATCCAAATCAAGACTGCTACCAATGTCAAGAATGCTGAGGCGACAAAAACGACTGATGTAAAAGCCATGACGTAGAAGGTGAAGTTTGTCAGGCTCGGCAGCTTGTGTAGGAGCTCGTCCAGGCGATCTAGATCAAATCCGAGCGTCCTCATAAAGGCGACCAGTGTCATGATATTTATCACTTGTCGCGGTGCCTGAACAATTAGATGCTTCCAGCCTGCATGAGAGAGAGAGGAGAAAAAGGTCATAAGCGTGGTGAAGAAAAAGAAAAAAATGAAATGAACTGGAATGTTAGCTGCAAGTAGGAGCCCTCTCTGGTTTCAATATTCAAAAGCACTTTCATATTGTTTCCTGGTTTTTCAAGGGGGAAAACAGATACAAACTCGAATTGAACACACAACTTCACCTTTTAGTTGGAAAAACACAAAAAAGGACAACTTGTCAATCATCTTGTTCGAACTGTGGATCCTCATGATGAAGCAAAAATAGTCATATTTCTGCAGGCAGTAAAAGACGGAGACGATGCGGTTGGACACAACGTACGCAATGTCATTCGACTTGATCACTCGATTGGCCTTGACGAGATCATACGCGACCAGCACGAACGAAAGGAGAATGCAGCCCGAGAAGATCCAGCGAGCAATTGAGATATCAATGGCGGGCTCGATACTGGTCGTCCAGTCTCCAGAGATGAGGAGCACGCAACATGTCCAGATATCACCGCACATGACGAGGATCGTCTTGATAAACATGAGCCATATCCATCCATACCGTAGGTAGGACCAGTACGAGGACGAGTGGAAGTCGGGAATGTTGATGAATTCAAACGTGTGGGAAGACACCGTCTCTGTCTTCCACTTTGGCGGGCCCATTGTAGCAGATGGG
Organism: Actinomortierella wolfii; assembly: GCA_016098105.1. NCBI lineage: Eukaryota > Fungi > Mortierellomycota > Mortierellomycetes > Mortierellales > Mortierellaceae > Actinomortierella > Actinomortierella wolfii. Next base: position 25,388 of record JAAAIY010000292.1, read on the forward strand.
AGAAAGGAGGGAGGAATGGTAACAAGCAGATAGAAAGGAAGAGGGTTGGGTTGGTTGTGTAAGGTGCAAACTTTCAATGATTCCCCTGGGCAGTATGAAAACCCAAAGGAGAGGGGGGAGTGCTCTCAAATTTCCACCGTATGCAAGGTTGGGTGCCACAGGGTCCTGCTATATATTCTTTCTATGGAAACGCCACAGCACCCTTTCCTAGCAGGTTTGAGAGACGCGGTTCAGACAAAAAAATGGTAATGGACGAGAAGCAATGGTACACTAATGAAATGGCGAATGAATGAAAACTACCTCCGTCCCTGGGTGCACTCAAAAAAACAATATCCGCCAGTCAGGTACAATAACTCAAAACAAACGGGACTGATTTTCTATTACTAAGGGCAGCGACCGAGACCACCTATAAATATGTTTCATTATTCTTCAGGGAGGCCCGCGTGGAAAGAAAAAAAAATGAAGTTTGTTCAAGACGTTATTTTTATATTTGTCTATATTGGTTATGTTACAAAGAAAAATATAATGAATGCTCGTTTGGATACTCTCTAATCCAAAAGTCGCAGCATTTCCTCCACTGAAAGCACCTTCTCACGAGGCTTGCCAAGTTCTGCGCCACGCTGAAACTCGATCTGTTCGAGCTTCTTCCAGTCCTGGTAGGACACTGTGCGAACACCCTTCTCCTTCAGCTTCTCCATGAGAGGCTCAGCACCGGCCTTGGGCTCCAAGGGGCCAAGGGCACCACTGTTGACATCCTCAATCAGAGTCTCGGCGGTCTGGAAGGCCTCCGCCATGGTCGACACGATCACACCGACAGGGCCTGTCTTCAGCCAGCCGGAGGTGTACAAACCAGGAACCTGACGAATGGAGATAAAACAAAACAAGCAATTGATTGGAAAGTTGAGTATTTGGACAACAGTGCACTATCCTTTCGACATCCTCTACATATACCCACGCGGGGAGAGATACTTACAATATTGTTTTGTGAATCAACAACCTTGCCTCCAATATTAGGCACAATACCCTTGCGGTCATCAAAAGGAACGCCCTTAATACCAAGGCTCTTATAGCCAATGCTGCGGAAGGCTAGACCGCACTTGAGCTCTTCGGTCTTGCCTGTATCGACAGCTCGGCGGGGGCCACCTTCTTGACTCTCGAGGCGATTGATGCCAAATTCGATCGACGACAGCACTCCAGGGTTCTCGGGTGAATCCTTAAAGGCCTTGGGGCTGCGCAGGAAAGAAAGCGTCCAAGACTTTTTCTGGTTTGGCTTCGACTCTTTCATACCCTTTTCCAAAAGCGACATGAGGCGTTTGCGAGGTCGATCCAGCGACTTGCCACCTTTTGCCATCTCGGATTCGAAAAGCTCCTTATCCATATGGAAAGTAGTATCAGGCAAATTGATCATCTCACGAAGCTCTTTTGCTGTGAAAGCAACCTTGTTTACAAAAGAAAAAAGATGTGTGATAATAAAAGTCCATGATCAGTTTTGTTTGCTGACTCAACCAGCAGAAAGGCAAACCCCCATCTGTCAATATGATGCAAATTCGAAGTTTCAAAAGATTACCTCAAGAGGGCCACGTCGTCCAACGATATGAACATGCTTGATGGTGCTCTTCTCCAGGAGTTTGATGGCATTTTCAGTCAGATCGGTCTTCTTGAGCTCCTCCAATGGCATCAGAAGGATGCGGGCAACATCCAAGGCAACATTGCCTTGACCCAGTACCACGGCCGTGTCAGTCTTGCTGAGATCAATATCGAGATCTTGCTCCGAGGGTAAACCGTTGTAAAAGCCAACAAAAGTTCGCGCACCCATCACACCCTTCAGTCGATCTTCACCGGGAACACCCAGGGTACGATCCACCGGTGCACCATAAGCAAGCAAGATGGCATGGTAATTGGGCTGCAAATCCGACATCTCGAGAGCAGCCGGCTTAGCATCGGGATGGCTCAGCGTTCCCACGGATGTATTGCCAATGAAGCGAAAGTTGGGGTTCTCGGCCACCTCATCAAAGGTGCTCATGACATTCTAGACATATCCGATAACATACATGTTTTGGGGAAGGAAACGATGAATTAGATTAAAGAGAAAAAGAACATGCACAGGATAAACATTTTAGCGCAGTTGCAACACAAACGAAAAGAAAGATGCACCACTGCGCAGCGTCACGAATTGTTGTATAGTGCTGATCTGTGCGAGGGGGGAGGGACAGAAGAGATTGATCGTCGTCTTCCTCTTTACCTTCACCTCCGGATGATCTGGTGCAACACCGTACCGCACCAGGCCGTGTGGGATAGGAAGGGCTTCAAACATGTCCACCTTTGCATTAGGTAGACGTCGGAGCACACGCTGGGCTGTGTAGAAGCCGCCAGGGCCACTGCCAATCACAGCCAAGCGGAAGGGGACTGATTCGTTTGTGGAAGCTGCTGGGTTCTCTGCTGTATTGAGGGCAACCCTCGTCGAGCTCAGTGCTCTAATGGAGGTATAGCGAAGGGAAAATGGCAGAGATGCATAAGCATGAGACACACCCTTGCATGCAGACCATGCAGGAGAACGAGGGAGAATAGTCAGCATGAGGTGAATGCGTTGTAAGGGCTGTGTGAGTTTAGAGCAACAGGGTGGAATAAGACAGTTCGACGGTACCTGAAAAAAAAAATCACTATAAGTGACTGCTGATGACCGTGTCACGTGGCAAAATCTAGCCTTGTTTTGGTTTTGGTGGTATTATTATTATTTTTTTTTTCTTTCCCTGTTTGCATAGAGCATTCTTCTCCACGACAGCTTCATTCCTGCTCGCCTCATTTAAACAATCATGCCTAAGGTTCCGTCAAAGAAGCGTGCAGACAAGGAGAAGGAGGCTGCTACTCAGTCGGCTGCATCGGCTGCCAGCCGAGCCTTTGGTCCTCTGTTCAACAAGGATTTGGGTCAGCATATCTTGAAGAATCCCCTTGTCGCACAGGGTATTGTGGATAAGGTAGGCCATTGTGTCATTTCGATACTCCGGCTGGTTTTTGGATACTCTGGACATTTCACGATCTGACAAGACGCTTCGCTTTCTCTATTAAATAATACTAGGCCTTCCTCAAGCCCACGGATACTGTTCTCGAAATCGGTCCTGGTACTGGAAACTTGACAGTGAAGATTCTGGAGAAATGTAAGAAGGTCGTCGCCGTCGAGATGGATCCACGTCTTGCTGCCGAATTGACAAAGCGTGTTCACGGAACGTATGTTTTTAAAGCGGGAAATGAACTTGGACGAAATTTACATGTTTGTTTGTAAGTTTTTAAGCACTGCAGCCGAACTTACACAATTTTTGGAACATTTGTACCAACTAGGCCTGACCAGCGTCGTTTGGAGATTATGGTCGGCGATTTCATGAAGGCGAAGCTTCCTTATTTTGATGTCTGCATCAGTAACACTCCTTACCAAGTATGAACTTCTCTGACCAGTCAGCATGGACCACTTTTTACTACTCGTTTCTTGATGAAATCATGTTCAAAGTAACTCACCTCAAGCTGTTTACTGATCAATCACAATAGATCTCGTCTGTCCTGGTCTTCAAGCTCTTGGAGCACCGACCACTGTGGCGCACAGCAGTTCTTATGTTCCAGCGTGAATTTGCTCTCCGATTGGTGGCAAAGCCCGGTGACAGTCTCTACTGCCGTCTTAGCGTCAATGTCCAGCTGTTCGCCAAGGTTGAGCACATTATGAAGGTTGGCAAGAACAACTTCCGTCCGCCGCCCCAGGTCGAGTCGTCTGTTGTCCGCATGGAACCCCGCAACCCACCACCACCTGTCGAATTCAAGGAGTGGGATGGTCTGATGCGCATTGTCTTCAGTCGCAAGAACAAGACCATCTCGGCCAACTTTAAGACAGACACTGTCGAAGAGATGCTAGAGAACAACTACAAGACCTTCTGTGCAACGAACGACAGGATGATTGAGGACCCACTAGATATGCGGGCCAAGATCCATGGTATTCTTGTGCGCGTAGGTGTGGCTGAGGAACGTGCCGCTAAGATGGATCAGGACGACTTCCTTCGCCTTCTGGTCGCGTTTAACGAAGAAGGCATTCACTTCTGTTAAGAGGACAAAACAGAGGGAGGAAACCCTTTCCCCAAAAACAGAGAAGCCTCTTCAACCGCTTTCACTACTACTCTATCATCATCACATACGTCGCTATCAATTCGCATCTGTGTACTCTCTCGATACCTGTCAAAACTTCCCTATCCCTCCATACGCATACTCTCTCTCACTCTCCTTCGTGTACTTTTAATCCTTCATTAAAGCCACATAACGTGTATCCTATAACCCTTTCCTGCTCACGTATGATATGAAGCGGATACGCGACTGGCATTGTTCAAACTTCAAACTATTTATCAAACCCATTCTAACTAGAGAAACCTACGACGCATTGTCGCGTTTTGTCAAGAGCGTGATAAGCAATCGATTGTACTCCTCTCTTGAGCCATGGTTACTTGGGGATAACGGAACAACTACAAAAGTCCACTCCTTCACGTCATCCATATGAGCCCACCTTTTGTTTTTTTTCTTTTTTATTCCTCAGAGTTATATATTTCCGCAAAAGAAAACTTATCCTCAACCTTCGTACGTTTGATGCTGGCAGTAGGGGTGGAGAGGGTTGGAAGGAGGTTAGTGAATGGCCTGTGATTGGTTACCTTGCTCCAACTTGATATTTTACCATGATGTCACGTAAGCAATTTTTACCCTCTAAAAAAATTTATCCTTGTAAGGCAATTAAACTTTTTTTCTGGTCTAGAATTAGCACACAAACGACACAAGACTTTGCCAACTTGTAAAGTGAAGGGGGGGAAAGCGAGGAATGGTTCAGGCATGGAGAATGGACGATTTAGGCAGTCAAACAAGATATAGTATGAGTTTTTTTTTTAAGCACACATGGGCCAATGTAATGGGCTGTTGGCTGTCAACTTCTATTAGAGGTATTTTTTTTGTCTCAGTATAGGTGGACCATATATAACATCCAATATCATTCTGTACAACGATGTGGCTGTTCCCAAGGAGGATAGGAATGCTCCCCCAGTTTTCTTTCTCAGTCCCATTGGACATACTTTTGAAGCCTGTAATAGGCAATTGAACGCATCATCTTAACTCCGAATGGGGCGGGATCATGTACTTGTATGCCAAAACTCCCAAAATACCAATAAAGCCACATATCCAAGAGCTGCTCCAAAGGATTGGTGTGTCGTTCGCGTACGTGAATGACAATCCTGTTGCAAGGGGGTAGAGAACACAAAAGAAGGTTGAGACTGTTTGTATCTGTCCAGTAGGAACAAAGAAACGCAGAAGCAAGGTAAAGCCAAGTGGCCCTGTGGGGGGGATGTTCTCATAACATACTTTGGGGAGGTTGGGACCTTCTGACACCTATAAATACAAGACTGATCATCGCCTTCAACGACACAAATCCATTCTTTCCCACCAACTCCTCACTCCCACTCTTTTTTCTCAACACCACAAAAACTTTTTGCCCAAGATGATGGAACGTTTCCCCAGCGGTGAATTCTTCATTGCCCTCCGCGAGTCGAACTTGGTTCTCGATGTTGCCGGCGGTAGCGACCAGGTTGGTGCCGACATTGTCCTGTGGCCCAAGAAGGACTGCGACAACGGCAACCAGAAGTGGACCTGGGATCGCGAGAGCAAGCTCCTCCGTAACGTCCAGTCCGGCCTCTGCCTCTCCTTCCACGATGTTGCCCCCCACACCCCTGCCCGCCAGGACCAGGCCTACGACAACGCCCCTACCCAGCAGGTCGAGTACTACGACTACACCATCTCGACCCGTGCCGACGAGGATGTTGTCCTGGGTGCCCCCAGCAAGGCCGAGGGCGCTGTTGTCGCTCTGGTCCCCCGCAACAACGATGACTGGAACCAGATGTGGGAGATCCAGCACTAAGAAGATACTCTAATATTAATACCTTTTTTAAAAAAAAACCAGTAGTGGATGAACAAAAATCCTCTACGAAACTACCCACCATAAGTTGTAAATAAAAAAAATCTCCATACTTTTCTCAACAAGTTGCTGTCTTTTCTGTATTGGCGTTTTGCGGTGGATTAATTTGAAAAGGGAAATGAGAACCTCTTTTTTTTCCCTTGTCTGTTCCCTCCACGATGCGTGACGTGTCTAACTGAGAATTATCAGGCCATGGGCAAAAAGGATGTAGTTGTCGGGAGAAGGATCGGACCGCGAAGATCACAATCTGTTCATCCTACAACATGATACTCTGAAAATGGAAAACCTAAAATTGAGCCCTCCTCCCTCCTTCCCAACAGAGAATACTTTAGAAGGCAAAAAAATGTCGATGCAGCCATATTTCAAAGGAGGAGCTGGTTATCAACCAGCAGTTCGAAAGAGCGTGAGAATATTGAAAGCAGCAACAATAAGGATCAGAAGAGAGGAGAGATCGGTGAATAAAAAAAAAAAATAGCATGATTGTAACAGTTTCACGTACCAATGGACATTGTGAAAAGACGTGGGAATGTATAACGAGATATAAACATTATACGAACATGATGACTGATGTGGTCGAAGAAGACGACTCGGAGTGAAAGTCTGACAGGGAAGTGTGAAAGGATAGGACGGTGTAAAGGAGGTCGTGACGTTCGGATGATGGATGAAGATATTTGGCACTCAGCGCCAAAAATTAAGAAAACGCGATTTTCGTGACTGGAACGAAAGAGCATCCTTTCCTATATTAGAATCTTATGGGTCTAGACATGCTCTGCAAAATTGAAGAGTTATAGACCAGCGTAATCTGCTTGTCCTTTCATTTTGGTGTTTGATAACAAGGCTAAATCGCGTTGGTGTTACTCTCGCTTAGGAAAATACTCTTGTACTTCCCAACTATATAATAACCGGGGCCTGTTACTTATCCACTATTTTTATTATTGCCAATGGTGAAGCAAATGTCATTCCATCGATGATTATATTCGTGTTTGTTAGTTAATTAACAGCAAAACAGAAATACTACTACCGCTTCATTACTTTGAAGAGAAAGACGCGACTTACTACTCATATAAAGGTCAGGGTTGGCACACCGCACGTCTATATGTGGTTATTCGTTTGTTGGAGATACACCATTTGTCTAATGGCACCGCAGTTACTCTTTTCTACTCTGGGAGCGAGCGCGTTGAATTCTCATTGTGAAAATAGGGGTGGGGAATTACGATTTGTCTGCAATGTGGTGAAGAAGAAGGGGTGTTGACGTTATTCTTCACCTTTGAGAAACTTCTCCAGTATCTAGCATATATATTGACCGGTATATCCTCCAGCAGGCATCAACCCCAACACTGTCTCTCTCTTCCTTGTACCCTCCAAAATGAAGGATAAATTCCCATCTGGCCAATTTTTCATTCAGCTCCGCTACACAGACCTGGTCTTCGACGTTACTGGTGCAAGCCAAGAGGCTGGTGCCGAGGTGATTCTTTGGAGGAAGAAGGAGGACGATAACGCCAACCAAAAATGGATCTACGAACATGGCTGTCTGAAGAACGTGAACAGCGGCCTCGTCCTGACCGCCGATGCATTCAAACCCTTCGTGATCGTCAAGCAGTATCCCAAAAATGAGGCAGAGACTCAGCGCTACGATTACTATGACTACACCATCTCGGCCAAGAAAGAAGACGATTACGTCCTTGGTATCCTCACTTCACCTAGTGAAGGCGCCAAGGTTGCCTTGATCCCCCGTGACAACGATTCTGAATTGCAGCAATGGGAAATTGTTGAATAGATCCTGTGTATGCTCGCTCGGTATCCTTTTTTTTTCTTTTCCAGTCGCATTGTCGTCCTGACGTGCCTCTTACAGACATGTATATCCTCAAGATAAACACAAAATAAAAAATGTGGCGTTTCTCTTCAACGAGGATATGTATGCATATGTCGCATGGCGAGGAGTCTGTATGTAGTCTGGCGAGGCAAGAGATCCAGCAACTCTAAAATGATGAATCGCCTTTGTATGCAAAAACAAGGTTCACAATATGGCCCAATGGCGGCTACGGATCACCTCGTAGCAAGAGGGTCGAGCAGTCACAGCCCGCATTTTTTTTGCTCATGTTACCCTTTTCCCCAGAATTGATCCAAGAGAGTGTGTGAGTGCTCTACCGTTCCTCAGGGACTCGCCTGTTATCTACAAAGTCTTCTTCTTTTCTCTCATTCTCTCTCTTTTCTCTCATTCCTCTCCATTGCGCCATCCTCTTTACACATTCCCACCTCTCCACTCTTCCCTTTTCGCCTTTCTCCCTGTTTTCTCGCCCCATACCCACCGGTCCTCTTTTTCTTCTCTAATAGCCCGGCACCATGATTCCTCAAATACATGCCAGTACCCGTACCTTGGCCCGCTCGGCCCTTCTCCGCTCTACCCCTCGGGCGACTCTGTTGATGACCAACCACCCCAGGTGCCTTGCTGTTGCCGCTACTCACATCCGTGCCTCAACGACCACAAAGCGCGCATACTCCAACACCGCTACCTCCGCCCAGTCTGAGAAGGTAGTCTATGGATCCTGATTCCATGTTAATCTCCGTTATCTATATGCAACGGAGAATGTTGATGTGATAAATCACAGATCTAAGATTTTTTTTCTCTTTTTTTTGCCTTTGCTCTATGGTTCCTTTTCCTCTGACACTGTTACCCCCGCTCAACCATTGTGTCTTGGACAACATTGTTGGATCCGACAAAAAAAAATATCAATCTCATCAACAAATTTGACATCGACAACAGGAAACCATTACCAAGCTTCTCTACAACATTGGATCGCGCAAGGAGGTCGAGCAGTACCTTCGCCACTTTTCCTCTGTCGAGTCACAAAAGTTTGCCGTCATCAAGGTCGGAGGTGCTGTCTTGACAGATGAGCTTGACACACTGGCATCGGCGCTTACGTTCTTGAACCGTGTGGGTCTGTATCCGATTGTCCTCCACGGAGCAGGACCTCAGCTCAACAAGCTGCTTGAGGGTGCTGGTGTGATTCCGGACTACCATGATGGTATCCGTATTACCGATGAGAAGACGCTTGAGATTGCCCGCAAAGTCTTCATGGCAGAGAATCTCAAGCTGGTCGAAGCATTGGAGAAGATGGGCACCCGAGCTCGCCCTCTGCCTGGTGGTGTCTTCACGGCCGACTACCTGGACAAGGAGCGCTATGGCTTCGTGGGTAAGATCACTGGTGTCAACAAGGAGGCCATTCAGTCCTCGATCCGTGCGGGCGCTCTGCCGATCCTGACCTCGCTTGCTGAGACCCCCTCTGGCCAGATCCTCAACGTCAATGCCGATGTTGCCGCTGGTGAACTCGCCCGTGTCCTCGAGCCTCTCAAGATTGTCTACTTGAACGAGAAGAACGGACTGTACAATGGCGAGACTGGAAAGAAGATCGATGTGATCAACTTGGATGAGGTATTTTTTTTTCTTTTTCCACTCCTTTAATTTGAGTACCTACTTTATTTGTCGCACGTTCTAGATGGATAAGCGACGTGAGGGAGGGGGGGGGAGAGGAATTTTTTTTTCTTCTCTCAACATGTGCACTACACAGAGACTAATCGTGCTCTTTTTTTTTCTTTTTTTTTTTCCTCGCTGTTATTTTATCCAAAACGTCATTTTAGGAATACGATGAGTTGATGAAACAACCCTGGGTCAAGTATGGCACAAAGCTCAAGATTAAGGAGATCAAGGAGCTTCTGGACCACCTGCCCCGCTCATCGTCCGTGGCCATCATCTCGGCCGGCCACCTGCACAAGGAGTTGTTCACCGACTCTGGTGCAGGCACACTGATTCGCCGCGGCTTCAAGCTGTTTAAGCACCAATCGGTTGATCAGCTCGACAAGGATCGCCTGCGCAAGATCCTCGAGGCCGAGGATCCCGAGGTCAAGGCTGGCCGCACCAGCGTGTCTTCGTTCCTGCATGCCCTCGAGAACAGCAAGGGTGGCTTCAAGGTCTATGGTGATGAGCCCTACGAGGTGCTTGCTGTTGTCCGTAACGACGACGGTAAGGGATCGGATGTGCCCCGTCTCGACAAGTTTGTTGCCTCCAAGTCGGCTGTCCTCAACAATGTCACCGACAATGTGTGGGCTCTGCTGTCGAAGGACTACCCTTCGCTCACATGGGTGGTCGACCAGAACGACGAGAACAAGGGATGGCACTTTGACAAGGCTGATGGCAGCTTCAACAAGAACGGCAAGATCCTGTTCTGGAAGGGCCTCGATAGCGTCGACACCGTCGAAAAGGTTGTCTCGCGCTTCGTCGCTGAGCAGTCCCAAGCTGCCGTTGACGCCGCAACTTCAAAGTCCGGCAGTGCTTTTGCTGATGGCCAGCGCCGTGGATTCTCGACCTTCTCTAACGCCTCGCCTTTCCGCACCGGTGGCCGCCGTATGTACTCGACAGCCGGCCCTGTTAAGAAGATTGGTCTGATTGGCGCCCGTGGTTACACTGGCCAGGAGCTTATCCGCATTGTCAACAACCACCCTAACCTGGAGATTGCCTATGTTTCTTCACGTGAACTTGAGGGTAAGCCTTTGGAGGGTTATACCAAGAAGCCTGTCACCTACGTGAACCTGTCGGCCGACCAGGTGAAGGAAAAGACCCAGTCTGGTGAGGTCGACGCTTGGATCCTTGCTCTCCCCAATGGTGTGTGCAAACCCTTCGTCGAGGCAGTTGAGAGTGTTGAGGAGGGCAAGAAGATGGTGCTCTGCGATCTGAGCGCTGACCACCGTTTCACAGACTCGTGGACATATGGTCTTCCCGAGTTCAACCGTGCCAAGCTGCCAGGCGCAACCCGCATCTCGAACCCCGGCTGCTACGCGACTGGTTCGCAGCTTGCCATCCGACCCTTGCTGGCCCATCTGTCTGGCAGCCCTTCGATCTTTGGTGTTTCCGGTTACTCTGGTGCAGGCACCAAGCCCTCGCCCAACAATGACCCCAACCATTTGCGCGACAACATTGTGCCATATTCGCTGACAAACCACATCCACGAGCGCGAGGTGTCGCATCAACTTGGCCATGAGGTGAACTTTATGCCCCATGTTGCACCATTCTTCCAGGGCATCAACCTGACTGTGAACATGCCCCTCAACAAGACGATGACGGCTGCTGATATCCGTGAGATTTACGAGCAGGCCTATGCTGGCGAGAGCCTCGTCCATGTGGTTAAGAACATTCCTCTGGTGAAGGAGAACGCAGGGCACCACTATGTCAAGATTGGCGGCTTTGGCGTCCATTCGTCGGGCAAGCGCGTTGTCGTTGTTGCCACCATCGATAACCTGCTCAAGGGTGCTGCCACCCAGGCTGTTCAGAACCTCAACATCTCGCTCGGACTGGGCGAGTACACTGGCATTCCTCTTGATTAAAACAACACTGCAAAAGCCGAAAGGGCAAAAAAGCACCCACCTGTAGCATGAACATTTTCCTATAGACTTTATGATCTTCTTTCATTGCATTATATAAAAAAAAGTATCATACTTTAATTTGCTTTACAATGGAACATAAATGGGATTTCAGATACGCTAAAATTGGTCTGGTACACAACGACAGGAACCTAGCAACGCTCGTCGACTCGAACCATATTGTTAGCCTGATTCCAGCCATTCTCATTTTTAGTCTAGTACCATTAGCACATGTCACTGATCGCCTTTCGAAGAACACAAGGTAATAGTACTTGGGAGAAGCCGGTCCTATGAATGTTATCAAAAGTTGAGGGTCCACCCTCGAATAGTTTTTTTTTCTTCCTTTTTCATTTTCACAGCTGGCTACCCCATTTCGAGCTTGACGCCTTATTTTTTTTTATGAGCAAGTGACATGCCTCAGAAGAGCTATGCATGGGAAGCTATGTGGGTGTACTAAGA
>JAAAIY010000293.1:0-36728 GCA_016098105.1 Actinomortierella wolfii
ATAGCTTCCCATACATAGCTCTTCTGAGGCACGTCACTTGCTCATATAAAAAAAATGATACGTTCCGAGATAATATATTCATTTGCAAATATAATTTGGCAAGTTATCCATAAGTTGTACTGAATACTTCCGAAGCCTGGGATAATACCAAGCCATTGTGTACAGCGCATGTAATCGCAGCCAAAGAGTGGAGAAAGACATGCTCTACACCCAAAAAATAAGAGTAAAGAATGGTTGATAAAGAAATATGCACAACGGTGTTTATTTTTTTAAAGAGAGGTTTAGATACTGTGGGATCATATCATAGCCACTCCTTTTTCTTCTCAGCTCTTGCATCAGAACAAAAACACTTGGCTGAAAAAATGCTTAATGGCAGCATTGGCCCAGTGGATCCACTGATTGCCTGTCTTCACGGTGGTAAAGTATTTCTCATACTCTGCAACTGTGGTCTTCTTCATGAGCTTTGCATACGTCGGCGCACGCTCCTCCAATCGCTGTACATCGGTTTCCAGTCGGTGCAAGTACAGGAATGCCTCTTGCTTTCCAATCTCCACGTGGTCGCCGGACTTGAGTCTAAGCGTTACTGTAATAAGGTCTAGAATCACCTTATGTTCCTTCTCCTCTCCCACGGCTCCGTCGACGTTGCAGTCGGTAAAGAGCATGTCCAAGCTATCGTGACCGGGGTCAGATGGCTCGCGTGGGGGCTGCGGCTCCTGCTCTTGCGGTTTCTTCTTGATTACAGCCAGGAACAAGGTCCACTCTTTAACGTGCTTGTTTGGGAGAGTTTCTGGGATCAATCTAGCCAGCTCTTGGGCGATAATCTCGCGGTGCGCATCATCGCGTAAGTCGGCGTGTGCCACCGCACGCTTAAAGTCCTCACGACTTCTGCCATCGCTCAGAACGAGCATACTCTTGGTCTGTGTGATGGTTCGGAGACCTGGCAACTTGCTCCATTGGTCAGTGAATGTTTCAAAGGCGTCAATACTCTTCACTGGGCCGTCCGAGTGTGGATAGAAATTTGCTTTCTCGGCCGTAAACTTGAGAATCGACGCCACAGCCATTGGGTGGTTTTTGGGATCAGAAAAGATGGCTTCACCTGTCGCCTTATTATCGCTCGTGTCCTGGCCCAGAAAGATACCTCTGGACTGAATAGCATCATGAGCGAAAGTCAAGGCGGCTTGTAGTTGTAAAACAATAATTATCGTAAGAGACGGATAAAAGTTCATGGCATGTTTGAGAGGGTTAACATGGGTGTATTTTGCTCCAAAGCGTTGACTTGTGTAGGCAGTATGACATATGCTCGAAAAACAAAAGTCGCAAGAAAAACGTCCCCCCCAAAGGTGAGAATGGGATTCGTTGCTCTTACCTGAGGCTACTAGGAGAATGATCTTTGAGAGACGCATTAGGTAGAGAAGGAAGTAAAGAAGGACGGGATTCTTGATTTTTCCCCTGTGTACTTTGCTTTTGAACAATCTCTTTATACCAAAGAACTACGCAAGTTACGCCAAGTTTGGCACTTTTTTGAGTGGACTGGCACCCAGCGACATCTCAGATTCTCACAGTGGGAAAAACATCCTGAACAATGCAATGCAAACTGTGTGGGTCAGTGCACTCTTTTTTGTCTTGGAAATGCAGGGGAGTGCACCGTGAAATCATTTTCCCTGTTATTTGCAAATCCTCTCTTGTTTTTTTTTCTCACTGTAAGCGTGCTTGTTCAAAAAAAAAACAGGAACCCAACAAAAAAAGGTTTGAAAGTGACAACAGCAGACATAGTGTCATGACGACTGAAATGTCTGCAGGAAAAAAAAAGTTGGTCGCGAGTAAAACAGGGGCCATTTCATCCTCGGTGGTACGTGTTAGTTTCGGAAGAGGTTCTCCATGTAATATACAGCGTAGAACATCCCTCTCCAATATGGTCAATGGGCACGACGAAGGTAAGATGATTTGTTGGGATCATGAAAAGTCATTTGAGCCAGACACAAGGGTATATTACGAATTGTAATACTAACTGACGAAAGTGTTCATCCACAGGAGCTCAACATCTGTTCTCAAGATCGGGTGATGCATTCTTGGTACGTACCCAAGTTTACCCATAAAATGTTTGTTTGAGCTTGCCCGTTCCAGAGAAATGTCGAATATGAAGATTGCTGACTACCGTTCAATGCAGTCAGGCTTAAAAAGAAACTCCACCGACTTTAAAGTGTCGCTGCGGCTTTGACCTGGTGGCCGACGCACAATGCAGCCAATACTCTTTCCCCTCCCTTGTCCCCCCCACTATTGTTTAAGCATTGCAACGATAAAAATAATATATTAAAATGAATTATAGTATTGAAGCGTACTTGGTTCTTTATTTATTGAGTCACCCATAGAGTGCTACCCAAATCGAGTATTCTCTTAAGATGATCAAGAGATCTCTCAAATGTCATGCCACAATCGACGGAGATGTTCGATCAATGAATGCTGGCCTTTGTTCTCGTTGTGGAGCCAATCATCGGTTTCATTTTTCGCCTCGCAGCGTTGGTCAAGCTCATCCAGCTTGGTCGTGAAGAACGTCTTAAATTCGTCAATCGATGTCTGCTCAATTTTAGCCGCGAGGTCGTTGGCCAAGTCTTTCAGCACTTTGGGCAGAACCTTCAATTCGGTGATCACAAAACCGGCCACCTGACCGCCAGGCAGCTCCACGTTACCATCTTCATCCGTATGGAGGTGCACGGCCAAGCGAACTAGCTTCACCGTCACCTGCTCCATCCGATAGCGCTTGATGATAATGGGCAGCGTGAGTATCCATTGCTTCGGCGAAAGATCCTTGTTAACCGTTGGCACCAGGTTGCGCAGACCGTTGGCGATGAAACGTCGTCCGTAACCTTCATACGAGCTCAAGACTTGTCTCTCGAGGTCGTCGAGACCACCGTGCAAGAGGAGATGGTCATAAAATTCGTCCACCTTCTCAAATCCTGGGAAATCCCTGACCTTTTGCTCATACTTTCCATAAATGGCCATCGACTTTGGGGGTGGGCGCGAGGATGGTTTGTAACCCGCCCAGTCTGCTGCATAGTGTAGGACCGAGGCGGCAGCCGTTGCGTGGTTGCGAGTCTCAAGGTAAATGCGAGGTCCATGGGCTCTAGGGTCAGTTGTATCCTCGCCGAGAAAGAGAGCTTCCGAGAGAATCACATCCTGGGCAAACGCCAAGGTCGCTGCATGGGTTTGTGAAGTGATGAACAAATATGGGATTATTAGTGTCAATTGGCGCCAGGGTAGCCTGGCAATATATGCAGGGAAATGTGATAAAAGATTATAGTACAAAGTCAGTCTTACCTGAGGCAAAAAGAATTATCAACGTTTTGGAGACACGCATTTCTGGTGAGTAAAGGGAGAGTGTAAAAGACAAATGGAAAGAGAGAGAAGGAAATTTCCCAGGGGACTTTGGGGTTTCAATCTTTTGATTGCGTAACACAATCCCATGCAGCCTGGGAATTTTCGGGTCAGGGGAACCTTCGTTTATGCTACTGATTATTCTTGCAAACATTCTTGAAGTGCAAGAGATCTATCTGTCCTATGTTCTCCAAAGAGATATAGTTGGTCAGGTTAATGCTACAAGGTTGAAGCCCTATTTGATGGTGATTTTGACAATGAAACAGGTGTGGGGTTCAATCTGGCGAGATCAAAGGATATGACGTGAAGTCAAGTGGTGGGACCCTTTGACGACTTTGACTTGAGACCATTACATGAATCAGGACAATTTCTTTTTCGTGTTCAACGACTCGCCCACCACTCTGATAGCTCACCCGGCGCTATTCCACTCTTTGAAGTGTAAAACTAGACTTGACCCTCTAACCTAGCGAACGCAGGAAAATTCTCAAATAGAGTGTCTAGAAGCAATCATCGCGGATGACGAATATTCTACTTCTAGTATATCTGTGCAAAGTGTTTTTTTTGAAAAAATAAGAAAAGCACGAAAATGAAGCCTCTATAAGAAGGACATAAAGAAAAATACATATCTCTTCTTTCATAACGCCATTCTTTCATGAATCTCTCCTTCAAGCTAATAGTCTTAAATAAATGTGATGTGAATTCTATGTCAAGATCTGTTCCATGAACAGCCATTATTCCCAACAATAGCTGAACCTCCATGAGTCTCACTCTAGCAACAGGGTAATATTGAGGCCACCTTAACAACGACTAAGGGAGCAATCCTTCCAACTCATTAGAGTCAAGCGCTATAAGCGCTATATCATGCACTCGAATCAAGTCCGGATCACTACCCTCCTCCGCCGCCCTCAATAGGCTGGGCCTCCACAGAAACATGTACCCCCGCCAGTCACCGCCCACTTGCAGCCAGTGCTACACCGCAGGGGTTTTTATCCTTCCATTGTGCTGACAAGATTGTATCAATAGCCTCAAGCCGTGTTATCAAAACTCGCGCCTTTCTTCACCTTCGAAGATGACGCATATTATCAAAGGTACCGCTTCAAACATCTCGGGACCAAACATCTACGCGATGTTTTTTTTTTTCTTCAGTGATTTTGGTAATCAATAGTAGTTTTTCTCCGCTGTGTTTTCCTTGAGCCGAATACAACCTCGGGCTTCGTTTGGAACTGGATCATGATTCTACGTCTTATAAAAAGCATATTTTGGGAGATAAATCATTCACCAGCTGTTCCTTTCTGTTATTAAGTCTTGCATCAGCAATTCCTAGCCTACAATTACTGTTCTTGGAAGCTTTTATTGTAGATCTTGCAAGTCATAGGAAAGAATGGGTGCCAACGAAAGAAAAAAAAACTGTTCCTCATGCTTCTACTATAGCCACGATAAGGGCGTCCGTGCAAACGCGTGAGGCAGCTATCATTGATTGATCAGCCTCTGTGATAATAGATAGAGCAATACACTGACCGGCGTAATGATCTGGGCTCGCAAGAGCAGAGTGGCAAGCGATGTAGACGGGTTGTACTAAAACTTACCTCATTTGAGGTGTTTTTGAAAGTCAAAGGCAAAGCTCCGACCTAGTATGGCGTCGGGGAAGGAAGGGGGTTTAAAAATCAAAGATCATATTGTTTCTTGACAAATCAGTGGCATGAGAGAAGCAAAGGATGATTCTTTGTTGGCATTGTTTATGACAGTCTACCATATCATGGCAGCATGAATGTTATAGAAATATAATGGGTGAGCAGGCAGTACTTTCTTCAAAAAAGGAATTGAGAAGTATCTCTAGAGAATTCTTTATACTCAGAGAGAGAAGGAGGAGAGCGTGTTTGATGGACAAAAGAGAATACTATCCTTTGAAGAGAGCGATGGAGTTCAATATCTTACCTCACGTTCGGCTTCCTTGGGAGTGGCTTGCTTGTCCATCAGATCCAAAACATCAATATACGCGTCTCACGGAGCTCCTTGCTCTCCTATGTACCTCGCATTGCAGATGCGCGCGTAAATGGAACTGGACTGGTACCTTCCTAAACTGGAATGAAACAAAGTACATTTTTTTTCGTGCGATCCTCTCCATGGAATAACCTCCTTCCCTAGCACATATACTCTCAGAGAAGAAGGCATAGGCATGAAAACAAGACCGCAATATTTTTTTTTGCCTTCGTAAACTATAGAGGCCTTCTCTGTGTTGTCCTTACAGTGCTTAGCCTTATCCTGGGTTTACCGTGTTATTGTAAAAAAAATGACGATGGTAAATGTGGGTTGTCCTGGCTTATGCTATAACCATATTTCCACCCGATCGTTGAGTAAGTTCGCGTACCTTTTTCCTTATTGACTACGCCCATTCCAGAGTTTGAGCGGTAGCGAAGCGAGGAAGGTTTATTTTGTCGAGCCTAAACTCAAGTTTACATACAACAAATTGGCTACTTAAAGTTCCTTCATATAACCAGAAGAGGGGCTCTACAAGAATTTGAGAAAAAGGGCTACATATTCGATCATATTAGCTGGATCTTTCACCTTCGCTCTAGACCTGACTGAACGAGAAAGTCACCAGTACGTGGAAAATGTTTTTTATTCTATTGGTGATAGATCCCAAAGGTTATTGTTGTTTAAATGGCCTACTTGCGAAAATATAGATTTGAGTATTGCTGAACAGAAGGTTTAATGCCCTTTCATAGGAGAGCATGGGCAAGAGGAGAGTGAGGTGGTTCGATATTTTACAATTTTTTTTGAAAGGGTTTGTCCACACACGCAACATTAATCTCATAGACTGTTAAGCTCGATAGGAAATAAAAAAAATAGCTCAACTGCTGCCATCTCATTTGGACCTTGCAGGTTGTAGTTTACAGTCATGTAGTGCTCCACTGAATGGTGCCGCCATCTCACTTGATTGGACCGAACGCTAAGTAACAGTTGGGCTGGCTTGGGCTGGCTGGGCAAAATAGGGTTAGCAAGCTTTTTTGTCCAGTCATTTGACTTGAAGAAGTTTCCAAAGAGCGTACACTGTGACAGGTAATTTTTTTTTCTGTCGAATATTTTGTTGGTTGAAGGTTTATCTCTTGTTTATGTCGTACACAACGGTACATGTTTGGAGAAGCTGTAAGGGAGACGGCTTTGCTCTTCATTTGTAACATGGTGAGTCCAGGAAAAAGATGTAATATCCAAAGATATGCGACATGGTGGAGTTCGAATTTCTGTGATCTGGGATCTCAGGTAATTTGCTACCATCGCTTTCTCATGGAGCTCCATCCTTGGAAAATACAGTGACATAGCATGGGGGAGTGGGTGATTAGCTGAGAGCACAAAAGGAGAAAAGCGAGACCGTACTACGTAACAGCACTGAAAGGGAGAAACACACAGGCAGGGTTGCTCAACAAGTCCCAATATGTGTCGTAATATCTCCATAGTTCTCCGACTCATTTGCAATGCCGGACGTATGCGCCAGGTTGTTCTTAATGAGATGCAGGGAAAAATCCATGTCGGATATACCAAAAGGCAGTCTTCCTCCCCTATTAATTTGACAGTCCGTATGATAATTCCCCAAGGAGAGAGGAGAAAAGATTTGACCCAGAATGGTGGTGAAGAGATCATCTTTTTACTGGTACGTATTGTATGTACCAGTTCTGTTGTTATGAGCAACATATTTTCCATGTATGCATGTCTGCATGGGCTATAGAATGCGGGGATCGAACTCACAGAGAGGGCGCGGTAAGGGACACAAGGAGGCAGAGCGTGGTGGCATGATGTCTGAGCAGGGTTGGTGGGTATATTGCAATTTTCCTTATCGATGAACTTTTTTGTGAGAAATTCGTTTGAGAGCACCAGGAATGATGAACACAGCAGCATGCCAGTTTCCATAACGAATTATCGCACAGCAGCTATGAGACTACCTGAATGGATCTGCTTGTAATTTTCGTTCCTCTTTTCTGTAGTGCTCTCATCCTCTTCCTTTATCTGTTGTTTTTCCTTGCATCATCTTTCATTCTGCAACACCAGCAAGAGAAATTAAAGGGGGTGTGGCTCTTCGTTGAACATTCTGAACGGAAGGTAGGTTAGAGTGATTTCTAGCGCGGCACTGAGGTAGGGAGAGAGTGGAGAGAGAGAGAGAAGGGAGAAAGGAGATGCTAGAAGGAGAAAGATGAAGAATGAAATAGGGGTGACACATCTGTTTCATGCCATGTGGTCGTTTAACTTCAATGGCAAGAGGAATGACTACCAGGGTCGAAGAGTAAAAAAGTAGGATAGCTTTGATTAGTGAATGAGGTATTCTGGTGATTCTTAAATTCATCTAGACCCATTCACATATTTCTTGAGTGTTTTTCTAAGAAGACTAGGACGAAAGCGATTTGTCGCAAGTATAAAAGATGGCAGAGAGTAAAGGTGTGAGAGAGAGAGAAGAGAGAGGGAGGGAGAGAGGGAGGGAGAAAGTGCAAAGAGGGATGATGGCTAGACACGAAGGTGAAGGTGTATACATGTTCTGTTCTAATACTAGGGTTATAGAGCATAGACAGAATTACCAGAAGGAAGATGAAAGAGTTCCACAGCTGGTGGCCTCAATGCGCCCAGTGGTGTAAGTAGGAAGAGTGGAACCAATTTGTTTGTAAATTAAACCATGTCGGAACAAGGGAGAGCAGAGCAGCCAGCTCACAACTGAGAGAGGAGTTTTCAGTAAATTATTTTTCATCCCCAACCGCCGGATGGGGTAGCCAGGCGAGAAGGCATGCAGGCTTGGAGTTTATTAGCTCATTTGCCTGTTATCCCTGTGGAACCTGCCTGCCCAACTGATGCAATTGTTGTGGTAGGGGCAATGGGTACACGAATCCAATGAGCGATCGTGATTGAAACGTCTTTGCACTGCTTTCTCATATCTCTTTCCTCTTACCTTTCGGCAGAAAAATAAAAAGGAAACCTACCAATCCACGCAATTGTTCCTGGAACCGTGGTGCCTGTGAGGGTACCTGGACCCTGATCTATGACTGCTGCCCCTGGGCTGGGGGTGACAATCCTAGGAGGGAGGTGCCGTTTGGTTGTTCTGCCCTGGCTGTGTGTCGGATAAAGGGATTGGATTGGCACAAACCCCTGTCTTACCCACTCCAGCCATGTCTAACCTTAATAAAAGAAGGTTTATCAGGGTAATAACATGTTTAGTAGAGATGAGAGCGGAGCACCCAATTCATTCACCATTACTCAATGAGGGCAACATCAATTATCTAACTGCCGTTGTTCATCATCGTTGTGGTTCTGTCCCCGCCAACCGGTAATCGAGTCCGCTGAGAGCTGCTGACCACACACACAGGCACCCATAGCAAATCTCTCCCCTCCCCTCTTCACCAAAGGGTTTGTGTCGATCTCGTCCTTTGTCCGCTCCTGTGCAGTCTCGAAAGACAACTCTGGCGGCTCTCTGTCTTCTCCAGTGCCCCTTCCCTCCATCCCTTTGGGATATAAAATCCCCCGTCTTTCACCACCACATCCTGTTCTTCAGTCTTCTCTTCGCACTCCACTTCAAAGGACATCGTCCACCTTTACCCTTCCTCGCCTGAACGCGCGCCATTATCATCCAAAGAGTCATATCACACACACGCACTCTCTCTCACATCCTTCATTCCTCCTCTCTTAACGACTGAAAAATAATCTTCACCATGCTTTTCAAGACCACCTTCATCGCTGCCTTCGCTGCCATCGCTGCCCTCACTGCTGAGGCCCACGTCTCTCTTCGCTCCCCTTGCCCTCGCTATGGTGCCTTCCAGGGCTGCCCTGCTCCCCCCAAGGGCCAGTCGGTCGATTACGATATCACTGCTCCCATTGGTGTCTTTGAGCGCATCAACCAGCCCATCTGCAAGCACACTACGCCTTCCTCTAAGGTCGTGACCTACAAGGCTGGTCAGACTATCAACGTCCAGTTCCAGATTGGCGCTGCCCACGGTGGTGGACACTGCCAGTTCGCCCTCTCCTACGATGGCGGTAAGAAGTGGGTCGTCATCAAGGAGATCATCCGCGAGTGCTTGCGCGGCAATGTCCAGACCAACTCCTACTCCATTCCCGTCAAGATTCCCAAGGATGCTCCCTCGGGCCGTGTCATCTTCCAGTGGCTCTGGAACAATGCTGTTGGCAACCGTGAGCTGTACTCCAACTGCGTTGACATGGAGATCAAGGGTAAGAACGGCGGCAAGCTGAAGGGCAAGGAGCCTGTCATCATCAACTACGGTCCCAAGTCTCACTATGTTGGTGAGTTCCCCAACAACGGTGACAAGGACGGCCGTGAGCTCTTCACCTCCAAGAAGCGCAAGACCATCACCATCACTGTCCCTGCCAAGTCCAGCTCCAAGTCCAAGTCCAAGTAAATTGGTCTACAATAACTTAACATTATTGAGATGATTCATAATAAGCAGTATACCAGTCGATGTACCACTCAATACATCCAAAAAAGAATCATCATGGACGGGCGTTGAACCCCCCTTTCATTTAGCATCTTCATTATCATTTGAATGAGGATAGTGCATCCTCTTTTTGTCTCTCCTTTTCAAAGAAAAAAAATAAAATAATCTTGCTTGGATGAAGAATGTCAAAGCCTTAAAAGATCCCTTCCAATGGTTGCTGGCCAATCATTGGAAGAACAAGGGTCTTCATGGCTGAGGCAAGCAAGTCCAGTAAGAAAAAAAAATCGATTCAGTGTTGAAATAATGTTCCTTGCTTGTGTAACCATTGGTTATTACGTGCCAGTCCACTTAAAACAGTCCCAAACGAAGGAGGGGGGAAGGAGAGGTCCGAGGAATATTGATGATTTACTTTATTGAAATTGTTGTTTGTGTTCATTGTTTCAGCAAAAAGGGACCTGATCCGTTCCCAGCAAATGAGCTGGGTGGAAGGTTTGGACAGGAGAGGGCAAACAGAATAGGACTTGAAAAGAGTTGGGCAGGGGACATTAAAATCATGGAAAAAGGGCCACGAGGTCGTTGCTTTGAAGTCATGAAAGTAAAAACAAAACTGGTGATTGGAAGTGACCAAATAACGTTTTTCTGTGATGAAGGATGAAAGGAATTGATAAATCATTGGAGCAAGGGTATACATACGTTTACGAAGAAAAAGTCGAAAAGATAAAGGGTGCTGGTTGGTGAAATAAAACTTGTAATGAAATAACAAAAAAAAGAGACTCGAATAAAACGTACACATCCCTTGATATAAGGTTGTGATGGTTGCCATTTTGAGCCCACATGGGGATGGAGACTTTAGTAGTGACCGTCCGTAAGGAGTGCATCAGGGCCGCGGTAGATGGCAATACCAAGAGCCGTCGACAGGATGACCATGAAGCGGCACCACCGCCACAAAAACCGGAAGAACAAAAAGATGCCCTGTACCATTCCCATGATACCGCGGCGGCGACGGTAGCCAAGATAGTGTCCGTCGCGGTACTTGTCATATCCATGGGACGATGCATAAAAGTCTTCAAAGTGCGCCCAGCCACTAACGCTCTCTTCATCCGAGACATGGTCATCGAAGCTCGAGTATCCCATGTACTCATCCTCATACAGATGGCAGCAACATCCAGGTGTTGACGGCCGGCGACGTGAGTGGTGCAACATGTGTGGATCCATTGATCCATCCGACATAATTCCTTCGTCGCCGCTCTCGCCAACGTCCATGATCTGACGACGATGGCGACGGCGCTCTTTCTGGTATGCTTCGATATCGCTATCGTCATTATCGTCATGCAATGTGACACCATGGTCAGGAGACCGCGTATGGTTTCCATATGGCGATCGACCTCCTTGAACTTGGTCGCGTGGGTATGTGCTGCCGTCAGAGTCGCTTCCACTATGATGATAATGGCGCCGACGCTTGCGAATACAATGAGCTGATTCGCATACTGACATTTGGTCCATGTCCTGCAGACCTTCGCACCAGCCCTTGACGCGACCTCCGACATCGTTGGCAAATGAATCCGACTCTGAGTCAAATGCGTTCTTGATAGCTTTGGGTCCATTGCTGAATCGGCGGCCCTGTGAATGGTGGTTGTGGTGATGATCAAATGCTCCTTCGTGTTCTTGCTGCTGCTGCTGTTGTTGTTGTTGAAGGACACGTGGCAAGCCAAAGAAGGACAAGTCTCGGAACCACTCATTCTCGAGCTCTGCTAGTAGTGTTCGGCGTGGTTGGCGTTTGCCTCGCAAGCCCGGAGACTTTAGTTCGGTCGGTTGTGGGTTTGAGCCGTGCAAGATTGTCTTGAGTGCCTTGAAATCAGCATCATCTCGTCGCCACACGGACTGGATTGGAGAGGAAGGCTCAACGGGCGACAACAGTGGCGAGTTCATCTGCGAGAGACGAGAAGACATGGTGCTGATCGTTGACTGGAGCTCTGTGACGCTCTGCTCCAGTTCCTTGACATGTTGAGCTTGTTTGTCATAGGCAGCCTGCAGATCTGAAAATTCGCAGAGCGTAGTGTAGAGCTCTTCGCGTTCCTTTTGCAGTTCTGTTAAATCCTGTAACAACTGCTGCGCCTTCTTTTCTGCCTCCTGTTTCTGTATGGTAAGCTGTGTATTCATGCGTTCCATTGACTGCAGCCTCTCCTTGAGCTCCTCAAAAATGCGGGTGTCCTCGGCAAGCATTTCCTGGATGGTAGCCTCGTCACCTTGCATCTCAGCTGCCATGTTGGCCATAGTTGAGCCAGGAATGGAACCAGGCGCTGGCAGTTGGTTCTTGAGCATGATTCTTCGCATGCGAATCATCTTACTAGCCTCGATCAGTCGTTTGTTCTGTTCCTCAAGATCTTGTACTTTTGTCATGGTTCGTTCAAGCTCATCCTTGGTAGCCTTGAGCTCCTTTTCTGTTTTGCGATGACGCTTGAATGCCTGTCGACGTCCTTGTTTGAGGTCCTTGGTAACGGCCTCGACCCTAGCCTGTAGCTCCGAATTGAGATTCTCGAGTGTGCTCAGCTTTTCCATATCGGCTCTTGACCGTGAGCGAGCAAGACCGGAGTGGGTGCTGACGCTCCGACGGAAGCTCACTGAAGGGAATGAACTTCCATGGGCGGGTGAGTTTGGGAAACTGTGATGGAGAGGCCTCGTTGTCGGTTCAAAGTCGACCCAATCCTGGTCGTCGCCGCTCAAGGGAGTGCCGTCCTCGGCCGACTCGACAACAACCATGTCAGGAGGCGGCGAGAGAATGATGCGTCGTGGTGGTGTTAACTGACGGGATCGATTGGCTCGTTGTTGGCGGAGCTGTGACAGGATATGTTCGTACTTTGCCTGGAGTGTGGCATTAGATTCGACTAGGTCTCTACCCATCATAGCTGCCATACCAAGGTCTGGTATGTGGGAGAGAATAGGGGTTGGGGAAGAGAGAGGCAACACAAGGTTAACATCGGGCGATCAAATAAGGGTATATTGCATAGTAATTGTGTCTGAGCCAACGTAGAAATCATGTCAGCAGGGAGGGCCATTATGGCCATATGGCCTTATATTTTTTTGTGAGCAGTAAGAGAGATAGGCAAGGAGGGGCAGGACAAGACGCTAGTTGCGAAATCATGCATGTGTTCATGGTCAAACACAGAGCTACGTTTGCCTTTCTCCCTTTTTTTCTTGTGCTGCAGAGCATTGGCCATTCCAATCTGTTGAATAAAGGGTTACAGGCATGAAAAAAAGAAGGAAGGGACGGGACAGGAGACGAGGTGGTTCACAAAGAAACCGTCCCTCTGCAAACTTGATACAACATTATCTCGTCCCACAAGTGGCAAGATAGAACCCATCAACAGCCTGATATCTGCATTGGTCAGGGTACAAATGAATACTTGCCTCGGTCTTTTTCTTGGATCACTTCATACGCGCTCTGGAGAAGGAGACGCAAATCTGCTTCGTCGAGTTGGTCAAGACCCATCTGTTCCAGGGTAGGTGTGGTGACTTCGCACTCGCGGTATGCGCGCAGTCGGTCAATGAGGTCCGAGTTGGAAGGCGAGCGGTAGTGGACCTGGTTAGAGAGCGAGGCTTGAAGGTGGTGATGGTGGTGATCATCATAGGCTTGGTTCCTGTCCAGTATAGGATCGCTGGGTGATGACTTTGTATCAGTGTAATGGTCAG
This sequence comes from Actinomortierella wolfii, assembly GCA_016098105.1. Lineage (NCBI taxonomy): Eukaryota > Fungi > Mortierellomycota > Mortierellomycetes > Mortierellales > Mortierellaceae > Actinomortierella > Actinomortierella wolfii. The sequence continues at coordinate 13,488 of JAAAIY010000293.1, forward strand.
ACACCGAGACCGGTGAGCCATGGTCGCTCGGCGTGACAGATATCTCGGGTGTAGAAAGAAGGGTAGTGGTATTGGAGGGTAGTGCATTGACCTCATTGGTGGTGCTTGCCGCACCTGCGTGGTCGGTCTTCACATGCTGAGTCAGGGGACTTGGGGAAGAGGAGGGTCCGCTTGATGATGTAGCAGCAGCATGGCTAGGGGGGACTGAGTCTTCTTCCTCCTGTGCCTGCTGCTCACGCTGGCTTTCATGTGTCGAAGGGGTACATTGATGTGATGGTTGACCGTCTAAAGCGGCAGCAACAGCTGAAGTAGTAGCAGCCACTGAGACAGCCTCTGAGGCCAGAGCGGCTGTGGTTACAGGATCACCTCCAGCAACGGCACACCCGTCTCCTACGCCTATACTATGTATTTGTGTAAGGGGTTCTTCCATTTGGGTGAAAGAATGAGGGAAGATGTTGAATGGGGGGAGAAGGGAGAGGTTGCTATAATGTAGATTTGTTGGGAGTTGCAGATATGAATGCTTTGAATGGCAATGCTGTGTTGGGTATGTTGACTTGCTCTGGTATCGCCGGGTATAGACAAAGGAGCGCAGAGCAAAATGGAGAGGATAGCAAAAGGGAGGAGAAATGTGATTGAATGGATGGCAAAGGAGAATGAATGCGAATGCAAATTAAGAAGCAGTGTCCTTGTGAAAGGGCAGAGTAGCAGAGCAAGGTCGGTCCTGAGAGCAGGACTCGGCAAGGTAGGGTAGAGTAGAGGCAGGGGGAGCAGGGAGGTTGGGTGGCCCTGTCAGTGTGGTGGTGATCACAAAAATTGGCACCTGAAAAATAGACAACGCGCGTGAAAATTTGTCAACGAGAGCATGTGTCTATGCTCTTGTTCTCTTTCTCTCCATGCCAAACCAAAGACAGGACAGACAGACAGACAGACAGACAGATAGTCCGAACTGGGTGCTGTCAATCCACCCCATCCTGCGACATCCTCAACTCGAGGGAGAACGTGCTTTTCTCATCTATTCCCTTCCCCTCCTTATCATTCCGTCTTGTTGGAAGGGTTATTCCTGTCCGCAAAAAAAAGCAGTAGCTACAGCGGGTAGGCACTTTTAAAATGCCAATTGTTTATTACATAGCATTGCCCAAAGCCTTGCAATTGACAAGCCCTTTTCTGCGTGTAGCCATGGCATAGTTCGAAACATGGGTTTATGTTTTCTGAACGGCACTGACATTTATGTGTTTAACCGAGTGATGCGCAGGTGCAACTGATCAAGGGTTGATACCCAATTGTTGTTGATGGGGCGATTGGGCGGACATGGTCACCCATTGATCCACCAGTCCATTCTACCAAACCAGGAAAACGAGAAAATGTTCCCCACAGTGGAGGTGGGTGGGTCAACCTCGTGCTGACTCCAAGGCGCTCTCAAACAACCACAACCCCTACTACTGGGCTATTCACTGTGGCACTTATTCCTCTAGGCAACACCTCCTAGCCAGTATGTATGTGTTTTTTCCTCTCTCTCATTCTTTCAGTTTCTCTTTTTCCCTTCTCTGTTTGTCTCTCTCTCTCTCCCCCTCGATATATACGCATGCATGCACGCGAGCGACAAAAGGGTAAAATGCCATGCTGCCCCGTAGCAGTTGCCGTCTCGTTCTTTATTTGTTTTTAATCTAACCTACGGAGAGGAGTCATCATAATAAAGAAACCGTTACAGGGAGAGAGAGGAGACGACAGGAAGAGAGGACAGAATAGAAAGGACAACGAGGAGAGGAGTCGAGTGGGGTTGCGAGGGGGGTAGGGGTGTATTTGGAGAGGGCGAAAGAGAAAGAGAGAGAGACGAGTTGTTGTCCATCCACTATTGAGCTCTATTTTTTTGGCACTCAGTAGTTGGCTCAGCAGAGACATCTACTACATACGACACCGAGCATGAAAAACTGAAGGCTATTCTTAATTCACATATCCACTCGCGAGGAAGGAGAAAGACGTAACGAGAGCGAGAATGAATGGAGTTTAGGCTTACTCTCCCCTACTCCACCCCCCTTTTTCTGTGTCCATAGTTCAGGGCGATCTCACCAAGCCAAAAGTGAGGAAGAAGGGGGAAGAGAGAGAAGAAGAAGAAAAGAAGAACAATGGACGCAGAGAGAAAGAGAGGGAGAGAAAGAGAGAGTATGAGAGAGACACGGAGGAGGTGGGGGGGGAGAGCACGGGCAAAGAGACAGACAGACAGAGAGACTGGAGAGAGAGAGAGAGAGAGAGAAGCATGGCTCACGTGGGGAAGCAGATTCCAGCCAACGAATGAGTCTGCTCAGGGCGAGTGTCCTTTCCAAGCACTTTGTTTGGACCGCTCTATCTTCTTTTATCGGCCGTCTTCTCTGCTACACAACAGCACAAGTAACGAGGAGAGCTACAACAGTGACAACACACGACCTATATTTGCCGTACCAGCTGAGCTCATATTTCTTGTTTTCTTTGTTGCTGCTATTGCTGCTGCTATCCAGTAGCAAGCTTTATTCTGCGGTTGTTGTGATCATGGTTATTGGTACAGGCCTATTTTCCAGTCCCCCTTCTTTCCCCCTCCCTCCCCACTACCAAGCATACATTCAAACTTTGTGTTTTGGGGCAATAAAGACTGTCGACGTTTTTTTTCTTTCTTTCCTTCTTTCCTTTCTTCTCACACCTGCCTCCATCCATTTTTTATTGCCACTTCTCCATTTTTTTTTTTTTTTTTTTCTTTTTCTTTTCATTCACTTTTTTTTTTTTTTTTTTCTTTATTTTATTGTTCCTCTCCTTCCAACCTTCCCGCCAAGCACACGACCAGAATCATCCGTAACCCCGCTTCGTATACACACAGACACGCACACGTTTACGCACAAGCACAACACACACACAGAAGCACACATACACACACATAGACAACATGAACGTTCTCAGCCCTGTTTCCTCGCCTTCACACTCGATCGCATCTGCCTTTGATCCTCTGAACTCGACCTCGTTCTCAGAGTCATCGACGTCGTCGTCGGTCGAGACAAGATCACCTCCGCCTGCACCTTCGTCTGGTGCTGCTACTGGCGCTGCCCCTACCGGCGGTGCTGCTCTTGGCCGCAAGAACACTCTCAAGGCTTACCTGGCTAACAAGCACAAGCTCAAGGAGCGCCAAGCAATCAACATTGTGACCAGCAACAACACCGCTGGGGGCGTAAAAGACGCACCTGGCTCACCTGAAGATGCCATGTCGCCCCGCACGGCGTCACGGATGGAGCAGTCGCTGGAGGATCTGGATCGCCAGAAGAACAAGATTGAGGAGCAGCTCGCCGCCATCACCAAGGAGATGTTGCACTACCAGCCTGGTCACCACTACACGACTGCCACTGGCACGACCATCATCTCTTCGCCCACAGAAGGCGTCGCACCCTCGCTGTTTGACACGAGTGCCGATGCCAGTGCCTCAAAGGTCGACTCTGCCTTGCCTGGCGTACGTCCTCTTGCCGAGCTGCAGCAGTCCAAGGCTGCCCTCGTTGCCCAGTTGGATCAGATCATCAAAGAGCGACGAACACTGCTCCAGAGCTGGTCAAGGGATTACAAGAACCTGAAACGGTCGGGATCGCTGAAGCAACCTTCGCCAGAGAACTATTGGTTCAGCCCTAACTAAATTTGTTTACCCAACCTGCCCCTCGTCTCCAAAATTACAACAACAAAAAAAAAAGATATTACAGCAATAACAACACATACAAAAAAAAAATAACAAGGCGTCAAGCGAACAGAATGACGAACGATATTTGCTGGAGGAAGGGCGGGTGAGCAACGAAACTAGAGAGATATAATGACGAGGATGACAGCACCGCCATCCATCTATCCATCCATCCATACAAGCAACAACAGCGCCAGCAAAACAGCGGATGGCGGCCAAAAAGTTGGGGCAATTTCGAAGGAAGCATGCTGCGAAAAACAAGAGAGGAGGGGGAGAGAGGCACTGCACACACTACAAGGAAAGGGGAGCCCTTCACCATGGGCGCCGGGCCTGCGTTCATCGGCCCGCTTTCCTCTCATCGCCCTCTCCCCTCCCTCCCCTCCCCTCCTTTCTCTGTGTTGCCCTCTCAAAATTCTCGCTTGCTCACACGACCTCACTCATGCACCATGTATAACTTTTTTTTTCTTTACCTCTGTCGCCCTTTTTCTATCTCGTTCTTTCAAAATGCACATACCCTTCTTGTAGTTTATCTTGTTCCATTCAGACAAAGCAACGCACATTAAACCAAAAAGAAAAAAAAGACACTATATATAATGACTAGACAAAGAGTGAAGAGACATTTTGTATATTTGATTAATGGGTGGGTAGGCACTCTTATTATTACTTTTATTATTATTATTTCTTCGTACTTCGGGCAAATGATGACTACTCGAGCCATTTTTACCGGGAATGAAATTAGTGTGCAACTCATGTCGAGAAGAAGAGCGATGACAGCCTTAATGTGGACCCTGTGTATCAAGAAAAAAGCCCTATCCATTTGCAAGCCTACTATCACAACTCTTTGAGTTACATCATCCTTTCCTCTTCTAGGCAGTTGTTTGATGCTTATTTTAATAATGCCGTAGACTTTTTTTTGTCTCTGTTGAAGAAACAAAAAAACAAAAAAAAACAAAAAAAAGGCCTGGCCTAGGGGGTTGGGGTGAGTGTAGACCCTCGCTCTTTTTACTCTTGTCTCCACTTACTTCTTCGATTTCTTTTCTTTAAAGCCATTAATAGATGACAAAATACAGAAAGTTTGGACAACCTGGGTCACCGCGTTTTATGTCTTCTTGGTGTTTCAAAGACCCTCTTTTAACCCTGTGACCACGACCGGTTGAAAGAGAAGAGGCGGCTTTGAACAAGGGTTCCAACAGTACTCTCTATTTTCTCTCTTTTTCTTTTCAACCCAAAAAAAAGGAAAGACAAAGGGGGGACGAGGAAGCGAGTGTTTTAGAACACACACTGAACGCCATGACAATAATTTTGCTTCATGTCGCAATGTTTATTCAAATGTTTGTTTCGAGAACTGTTGGTACTTCTCTCTTTTACGGTCCCACGGAGGAGAGAAGCTCTTATTTTGCTTTTTCTTGTTCCGCTCTCTTTTCAACAATGATTGTGGCACATCATAATAAATGTATAACAAAAATATCCTGGTTTTTATGGCTGGGTATTGGCGACTGTTTAAACAAGAAGACTACATCCATTGTATTCAATCAGCCCACTATCTCGGCACTTTCCGAGGGGGAGGGAACGGAGGAGGGGGGGTTATGAAGAGAAGAGAAATAAAGATGTTCATGGAAAGAAAACAAAATCTCCTTCTCTCAAGGAGATAGTAGGAGAGAAAGAAGGAGTTGAGAAAGGAGAAGGTAAGGCGTTACTCCAACCGTACGTGTGTGTATATGTTGTATATTGTATGGTATGGGGAATTTTGCAAGGTTGAAATTACACCAGAACCCATGATAGTATCGGGTAGCTGTTCTGCCATGCAAAAAAATACAAAAAGTTCAAGTATTAAGAGAAAAGTAAACACAAGGGCAAGCATCGCGCGCAATAGTGACAAACGTGTCGAATGGATATACAATTGCTACATCAAAAGATTGGGTAAAGGAGATAGGAGGGCATCTTCACTCCTCATTCTTTGGAAGATTCCTTACAAGACGCGCTCCCAAACAACAATACCTCCATTGGGTCGCGTGAGGGCGTCTTCTCCTTTCCAGACCTTCTCCTCGCGTGACACCTTTTACGTCCAGTGGCTCCATCTACATTTTTCTCGTATCCCATATTCTCTTTTGGATATGGTATGTTGCTTTCTCCACCATTACTGTCTTTTTTTTCTTGACCTTTGTTCATTTGTGGGGTGAAGGGGGAGAGGGAGAGGAAAATGCAATCCTGAGCAGCACATATTTCCCATATGCTGTCTCTAGAGTACCAAGTTTTGTTATTTTAATGAGCTACCTGTAAAGAAATAAAAAATATACAACCCTCTATTCAGAATACCTCTCCACCGAACCAGACTAGACTCGGACAAGGGATTTTTGCCTTTTTGTTGGTGTATAAAGGACAGATGGCAAGAAGAGAGTGGAATCGGCGAAATAATGAACACTAGACTCGAATCTTTGTCTTTCAAGCATCCTGCAAATTATCCAAGAGTACTCGGATCTTTTTTTTGTCTCCTAACAGACAAAAACGTACACAGTATACATCACACACCTCGCCTAATCAAGCGAGTATTTGAGCAGGAAGAAGTGGAACATTCAAAACAAAACGGTCCTCAAGGGTTGTACCAACATCTCATCTCTCAGCTACTGTTTTTTTATGTTCCTTCTTGCACTTGTTCCTGGTGAAGTGCGTGAAGGAAAAAAAAGGGTCAAGTGGGCACACAACATCACACCACGTTTTTTCACCAATCTATCTCCCGCCTGGATTCCCACAGCAAAAAAAACCACCCAAATTTATGCTCACCGAGTCGTGTTCTCTCCACAGCCTTATTCCTCCAAAAAGCACTCAAAACTCAAAAGTATAAAAAGCACATGCATCTCTCCCTCCTCCCCCAGGGCTGATACTCAGTCATTTTGGCCAAACCGATAGAGAGAGGGGGCTTCCATTTCAGGTCGGACATTCACAAGATACGCTGACTTGCTCGGCTGAAAGGAAAAGAAATGTATCCAGCAGGTAGTAAATGCCATTGATTGGTTGTATTGTTGAGGATGTTCTCCAAAAAATAGAGAGCTATGTATTTTCTGGGATACAACTTCGTAGAAAGAACTAAAAGCCAAGAGGCGTAACACAAAGCAAAGACGCCAATGTTTGTTGGAAACTAATTGAGGGAGCCATTTATCTCGTAATGAAGGTGGGCCAAAAAAAAGAGGGAGAGAGCAGGCTCGAAGACCTTTCATGGAACTCGCGTCATTTCTTCTTTTCTTTCTCATCCTTCAATAGTAACACCAGCTCGGACCAGCATGGTGCGGATGACCTCTTGGCCCTTAACAGCCTCGACTACCTCGCTCTCACATGGAATCAGGCTAATTTTGCGGTTTCGTTCCTCCTTGGCTTTGCCAACTGTCAATAGGCCGTTCGCCTCAAGCATGTTGATCAAGTCCTGGCTCTCGCTCTTGCTCACAGGTGCTACCCTGTTTGTAGCCTTGCATGAAGCCGCATATTGGTCTAAAAGCTATAAGTTGATGCAAAGTCATACGTAATACAGTGCCAGAGTGTGAGTATAAGAAGAGACGCCATAGAGCACCTTTTTCGACAAATAAATAAAAACCATGTCCGCTGTTAGTACCTTGCCAACTGTACAATCGGCGCCTTTGCCATTCTTCAACAGAGTCACCAAGACTGAGAGCAAAATTTGCTGATGGAGATTGAGAGCTCGCATCATCTGTACGGCTGGTGATCCAAACGCTGCCGCCAGGGCTTTGTTGACATGGGCAACCGTCACTTTGGGCGCGTCCTGCAACGACATGGCCACAAATGGGTTTTCCATATTTGAAGATGATGACGATGATGACAACAGTGGTGATGGGGGTGGTGATAACGTGCTCGTAGAGTGGACATTATTGCTCTTGGTAAGCGAAAGCCGACCAGCGCCACGATTCTCGAGCTCACCGACACTGATTTCCTGAAGTGGCATCTTTCCTGTAGGTCGCGGTGGTGCTGCTGCTGATGCGGTTGCTACTGATTGCGACTTGGCTGATGCCGCCAAGCCTGATGAGCGATCAGCACCAGCAAATTTATCCTTCCGCTTGTACTCCATTTCAACCATCTCAATCGCTTGGCGACAGATATCGAGCGCCTTACGCAGGTCGCCTGTGCCTGCGGCAACCTTTCGCGCGCAGAGCTCGATCGCTGGCCGCTGCATCAGGGGCGGGATGCGGGGTTTCTTGCTATCCTCGGCAGCAGCTCCTGTGGAGGATGACGATGACGATGACGATGACGCACCATGACCAAACATTTCCTCGAGTGAAAAGAGGCGATCCAAGATGATATTGCGGACATCAGCTACCTGATATGGATTAAAGTTGAGCAATTGCGGTTCGACATCCTTTGCCTTCAACCGCGGCAAGAAGCGGTCCGTCATATCCAGCGCATTGGCAATGCCGATTAATGTCAACCTCGATTTTTCCTGCGTCGTGAGCTCAAACAGCTTGTATAGCACCTCCTGGTCCTTGGTCACCAGTTGGTCAATTTCATCCAGGATGAGAACAAACATTGTCTTACGCTTTCCTCCGTCGAGAACAATCATTTCCAAAGCCTTCATCGCAACATCCTTATCCTTGCTGTTGCTGCCGCTGTTGCCGCTGCCCTGACCATTTGCTGTATCAAATCCCATCTCCTCCAACACGCGTTGGTAGATCTGGCGTGGATCCTTAACTGTCATGCAGTTCACTGTGGCTACCTGCACCTTGTGTGCCGCCGCAGCAAAGTCGGACTCCATATCCCGCATGATCTCCTTAAGCAATGCCGTTTTACCCGTGCCTGGCTGGCCAGAGATATAAAGTGATCCAGCCTTGGCAGTCAACATGTGCTCCTGACAAAACTTTTGGATAGTCTCACGCTCGATCTGACGTCCAATCAGGCGATGTGGCTCAGCCGAACGACGAAAGAGCGACTTCGCCTCCTGATAGTAGTTGAGGGGTGCTGGCAACGAAGAGACACTACCAGTCGACAGCAAGCCGGTAGGAAGTGACGGGCTCGACATGCACCGCTTCAGAGTGCCGCCGCTGACAACCAGACCAGCCTTGGGGGGTATAATGCCTTGTAATCCGGACATGGTCCTGCCGAGTCTTCGAGGCGTGCTGTAAGATGGTGTCCTGGTCTGCTCGTCGCCTTTGCGATTGCTACCACCAGTAGCAATTTGGTCCGCAGCTGTAGATCGAGTGTTTTTGCTATTTTTGCTGGTGTTATTGCTGTTGTTGGGCCTCATATTCTCAGCATCTATGATGACACAATAAATAGTGCCATTAGTGAAATTAGGTGGGGAAAAGGTGTTAGTATTCGTGACCAAGAATCGTCTCATACGCGTGGCGAGAACACGACTGGGTACAAAAATCAGACAACAAAAGAAACCAAAACAATAAGCCGAAAAGAGCTAAATTGGCGTATCGTCTGTTGTTGTACCATCGCTCGCTAGTATCACGAACAAAAAGAAAAAAATAGTTATCCTGAACCAATGACACACAAAAGACTCCTCTCTGCTTTGTTACCTTTGATTTCTTTAAACACGCGAGTCAACGATGGCGTTAATCCAGTACTGTTCTCATTATTGCGTGTCGAAGGGGACGAAGGACCCAAAGGCAGAGTGTGTGTGCGTCGGCCTGTTGTTGGGGTAGTCATACCCCGGGTGTGACGCGGCGTGCGTGGCATCGATAAGGTGTAAGAGGAACCTGATGGTGGGGACTCCATGAGGCTCTCTGGTGCAACATCGCCGGCAAGAGCAGCCAAAGCCTGCTGGCGCGTGCTGCGCCGGGTTGGCGTACGCGGAGGCGTTATATTCTCTACAGATGTACCATTGGATGGTGAACCAGTGGGGCTGGTGCGGCCAACGGGGATTTCCACAATAGCCTTCAACTTTGGCTTTTGGGTCTCCTTTGCCCAATCGTCACCATCAGCAACAGTATCAGCAGTGTCCGCCTCGCAATCCTGGGATCCTTCATCATGATTTCTAGTCATAAAGAATGCAGCCCCCGAGCGCCGCTTTGTCGGCGTGGGTGGGCACTCTTTGTTGTATTATGAAGGACGTACACAGCATGATTGGGATTGGGAGAATTGAATGTTGGTCAATCGAGAAACAATAGAACAAAAGGGTTTGCATGATAAGTTCACCTTGCAACATGAACCAGGCCAATACACTCGCAGCAATTGGAAAGCGTTTTAAACGTACCAAAGACTTCCTCATCCTGCGAGATGGAGAATGCACGCTTGCGCAGAAAGTTGGGAATGCTGTCCGTCATGATTGATGTTCACGCGCACCCTTTCGTCCTCTATCGATTAGCGAATGAGTGATGAAAACAAAAAGGAGGGGAGCGAAGTGGCAAATCGAGAGAATCACGAAAGGAGGGCTGATAGGAATCGTCGCCTTGAAAACAGGCGAACACGATGGCAAGGAAGAGGAGGACGATATTCTCACACGCTATCACTCTCTCTCTCTGACTGAAGCCAGGCACAGGACAGGCAAATGTTCTTTCTGCCTCTCTCTTTTTGTCTCTGACACGGAATGGGGAGGAGGTGTGTAAAGAGGGGAAAGAGAAGAGAAGGGGAGGAAGCAATGCCAATGGGGCGTAGAGTCGAAATGGGAAGAAGGGAGAAGACGAGAGCGCAGGGGGAGGAATAGTACAAAAGTTGACACCTGGTTAGAGTAGTGCACAACAACACCTTCAAGATACACACATACAACGTAAAAAACAACAACAACGGTGGTGTGTCTGGACTAGAAAAAAAACAAGCAGTCTTTCGGTCTCTTCCGCCGGTCGGTCATTATATTCATACATCCTCTTACTCAGGCACCAGGCCCCGTACTAAAGTTGTTCTAGGTGGCTCCGACGACGAAAAACACTGTCGTACGAGCGAGTGTCGAGCAGGACACGCCGCGGTCGCCGGTCCTCGATCCATTCGAGCATCCGGCTATCTTGTCGCCCTTTACTATCGACCCATTGTGCCCGCAAGAGTGTCAAATCCTTCCATTGCTCAAACATCCAACGAAGCTCCTCCTTGTGGATTCCGTGCTCGATCCCGAGGCATCCAAAGTGTTCTAACGATCGAAGCGTTGCCAGTTTTGCTAACCCTCCCTTCAGCGTCAAACGGAGTGAGTTGAGAACTAGCTGAGTACTACTCGACTGTCGTGCATATCCTAGATCAAGCCGTCGCAGGCGTACCAGCCTCGAGAGCTGTGTTAAGATCTGACGCTGTAGGCTCCATGCCTTGGACGGTGATTCTCGATCCCCGTCAAGGCCAACGAAGCAGATTGATAGACTCACTAGTTTCTGACATGCCCACGGCCAATCCACAACATCCTCCACATAAGCCGACAAGAGTGAAAGTTCTGTTAGATGACTACACCTAGACAGAATGGCCCGGACCTGTTGTCCAGTAACATTCACGCACGTCTGAAGGTTGATCCGCGTAAGGGTTTGGCTGTGTCCAACCAGCAACCCGTAGAGGGCATCATCGACTCGTTTGGTGTACAAGACTAGGCTTTTTAATGCCGACGGCGTCTCCATATGTTGGGTTGGGATCGCATCCATGCCATAGTCCTCTATGTTATTGCTCGGTGTAGCAGCTAGACACAAGGAGGATACTTTGGGACAATGCATCTGCAGAATATGACGTAGAGGTTGGAAGACGAATTGAGGGATGCCATAGACAAGGAGTGCCAGCTCCTTCAACCCTGGGCACTGCTGGATGAGATCAAATTGGTCTGATACGCTCATGTTCTTGACATATTCGAGGTGGAGATGCTCAATCTTAACGAGGCGAACATCCGGTGGAAGCCTGAACCCAGCCATGTTCGTTTGATCCAGAATAAGTGTCGTCAATTGGTTACCAAGGTATTTGAAGCTCTCCACGGCACTTGCGCCCAAGCTTCCATGCTGTATCGTCAAAGATGTGAGGTGACTGTGGTGCGCCACATGCAGCCAGGAAAATACATCGCCTCCATGTAGGATCGTCAGTGCCTCGAGCTCCTTGTTGTGGGCGATCAGCTGCACCCATGGCATGTACGCCGTCGAATCCTGCATCACTCTGCGGACAATTAATGATGTGTAACCGCCTGCGTACGCATCGAGAACTAGCTCCCGGAGACGCCTACACAGAGTAAGCACCTCCTCGCTCATCTCACGATAAGGTCGATAGTAGAGCGCCCGAATCAAATGTGCATACTGCCGAAGATGGACACGCGACGGGAGACGAACTGGTAGAGCGGAACTGCTACTTGTAGTGGTTGTGGTGGCTGTTGTGGAGTTTCCAGAGTGACGGAGATAACCAACTCGTTCCCATAGTAACGGACGGAACCCTTCTGCCCACTCGCGACACACTAGACAACAAGACAGGCGGTCAGAGCGATGGAGGAACTTTCCTATGGCCAATCGAATCTCCTGCATTGCGAGAGCACGATGGGGCGCTGCCGTCGCAGGCGGCGGGGAGGATTCTAATCGGAAGAACTGCCACATGGGTAAATGAATGAAAAAGAAGTGATGCGTTTCTCCTCCATCCCTCTCCCCCCCATTCGTTGTTCTTGCAAGGTTCTCTACTTTCAGCCAGCCAATATAACAACTGGGCGCTTGCCCGCGGGTAAGATGGTGGCGCAACATTATATAATTCATTGCTCAATCAGCTAAAGAGCACTCCAAAAAGAGCAGCGACTGTACAGACTACAACTGTTCCCGCCGACTTGTGGATCGCTGTAGTGGCTTGATTTGTACCAGGCTGGGTACCATGGCCAAGGTTACACATGGTACTGTTCCAATTCGTAGGATTCATCTTCAGCACCACGTCTGCACACTGGTATAAGATTGAGTCGCCACCATCGTAGCGCACCTGGATCGTTGCATTCTGCCCATCCTTGACACCCAGCTGAGCCTTAAGATCTACACCAATACAGTTGCTCCCAGGACTATTCGTCGTCGCCTTGCCTGCAAGATTGGCCTGCACTTGAGTAAAATCACTCTCGGCTGCGCTGCTCTTTAACACAATGTTGACATCGACCTTGGCTTTGACATGCCCCGATTCGATGATGACAAACCCTCCTGCTAATATTTGGTATCAAGAAAGTACGAGATTAGTACCATATGTATATCCGGGACAGAATCCAGATCCCCCATGTACCCTCTTCTTGCCAGTCCTTGGTAAAAGAGTTTTGCAATTTCATAGCCAGCCAAGGTCTCAAAATCGGAGTGCCGACGCTCACAAGTTTTTTTTCATATTGCACGTATCCAATGCAGTCGTCATGCATATCTGCCACTGATTTTAAGCTGGCTTACAGCGAGAGCAGCTTTCAAAGTATCTGAACCAAAAGAAGTGTTGTTAACACATACATAGAGGAAAATCGGCCCGCTTTGTCTGAACAGAATTATACCCGCCACATGGAGCCATAGGTTCGGTACTCTCTTCAAACCCTCGAGTTGGTGGATATATCAGTTCGAAGTGTGCCGAAGCACCAGATAATCCCAGAATAAGGAATGGAAGGACGTGAAGAGTTTTCATGGTTGTGCAGTTACTGACAGTTGCGTGGTGCAGTCAAAAATAAAACCAAGGAAAAGTGAAAAAAGAGTGAAGACAAATTGGCAGAAAGGAATGTTGGATATACTCCAAGGAGGCATTAGAATTTGCACATGAGAAGGATGCCTTCGAACCCGACCTCTAAGATGTGACTTTTCATTCTTTCTGAATGTCGCGGACATCTATGGCAAAAACCTAAACACCCTGCCTCAAGAGTTCACTCGAAAAAAGCAAGCGCCAAAAGGCACGCCTTCAATGACTTGAAATATTTACTGTCTTTTCCACTGCCAGCATTTCTATAAGGTGTTTGTATTGGGTTTGCGTTTCAGATATTAAGCAAGGATGGTGATCCTGTCCATGCTTGATTCCAACAATTGTGCAACTTAGATGTGTTCCGACTCCAATGTCCATGCGCTACTTGTCGAGAACGCCTCTGGTGCTTGTGCTTCATGCTATGTGAAAAAATAACAAAGAAAACAGTTGCATATGAACGGCGTCAGTTGGTAAGTTTTGGTAACGTGTACCATTATTGAAAGCGAAAGATTCTGATGCTTGACATCCTGAATCTTGGTGTTGATTCAACTCACCGATTGTCCTCGCTTGGTGCCAGTCAGACGGAAATCACGCTCCATCATGGCGCGGTCCCAGCGATCCAGACCATATCGTGGAGGCTATTTTCAAAAAAGAAAAGTAGAGATATGGTCAATATGCAGTTCGCATCTAACAACACTTTGCATAGGAGAATAAGAATACGGTATGGACAAGTGAAAAGAGAGAGAATTTTCGCTCTTGCTGTTTCTGTGAGCGATATATAACAAGTGAGAGCAGTGAGGGGGTCGTGTTGAATGTGTATCCGATATATGCCTCTACAGGCTGTCAAGCTGCCTGTAATATCCTATATCCGTTGACGCCAAAAACTGTATAACTGCGGTGGGCAAGAGAGCGAGGAATATGCTGTAGCCATCTCGCATGTATCCTGCCATCTTCCATCTCGGTGATCAGTTCCGCATTTTCCGAGATTGCTTCTGATGATCCGAATCGGAAATTGAGACGCACCTGGCCCTCGTTGACAGAGGTCTTCAGCATATTAAACAGACCACCCGAGGCACCGAACATGACGGTGATGATGCCGAGGGGAATGAGGGCCTCAAAAGGAACGGGCATGGTGGATATGTATGTGATGAGTTTGAAGGGTAGTGGGGAGGGGGAAGTGCAAATGTCTCAACGTTGAAATCCGAAATGCAACGCACATGCGCGAGCGGAGCTTTCGGTGGCTTTTCTCCATTCTAGTTTTTTTGAGCAGTATAGTCGTTCTTTGGTCCTCCTTTGTCCCTGCCTTTCTCCTAGCCCCAGAGAGTTGCCTTGTGTCTCTTCTCACCTTTCGTCCTCACATTCCTGTCCCACAGCACCAATGTCTGCTCCACGCACCAACATTGATGAGATGCGACGATTGGTCGCCAAGAAGCATCCGGAAATAACCAGTTTACAAAACCCAAATGCACGCAAAAGAAAGACAGCTACTGGCATTACCCACACTGGTCTAGAATTGGTGGCGGTGAATCCTCCAGCCAAGTACGAGTTTGGTCTAAAGTCCAGCGACTACATTTATATGCCTGTTGCGGGAGACATGCAGTCGTCGGCTACATTGGCCGCTAGTGCTGACAAGGTGAGCATTACTTTCCTCGATTAAACAGGCTTTGTTTAGACTTGACAACTGTTGCCACTAAAAGTCAATGTTTTACACTAACAATTGAACACTTCCTTGAACACGCGCTATTAGGAAAATTCGCCTGCTCTAGCGCCGCCCATGATACAGAACAGTGGCACCTTGGCGTGGGGAGGAGCGAGCCGACCCACCAGCAAAGAATCAATTCCTCAACAAGCACAATTGCCGGCGGCTCCTCGAGCACCACAGGTTCTTCGTGACCATCAGGAGAGCCGCTCAAGGCAAAATGAGAATTCCCTACCTCCTTCACGCCAATCGCCAGCAATCAAAGCACCAGCACAAACGACGCACCGAGCAGTTCCTAATATTGACTTGGACTTTGGCGATGATGACTATCCTGGGTTTGATCTCGACAGGATGTTGGAGGACGAGGAGGATAATCGGATGTTCCTAGCTTCAGAACCCACCAGCCATCATAACCAACCCCAGCCAAGTCGATCCAACAGCACATCCGTAACAACGCCCTCTACAACAACGCCATCTACAATTGCATTCCACCCATCTCCTTCTATAACCAACCGAATGCCCGACGAAGGCAACGAGACAGCGGAAGAGCTCGAAGTCATGCTTCAGTCGGCTTTGGAGGAAAAACAACGACTTGCCGAAGCTCTTGCAGACATGCTGGAACGGGATGGCGATACGTCAACTTTGCAGAAGCAATGGCGTGACATGCGCGATCGAGTGAATGACCTACAGCCACGACTTGAAGCTGCCAGGAAGCGTGACACTTCTCAGCACATTTCACATGACGTGTCAGTACCTCCGCCTCCCTTGATATCACCAGCCCCCATCCAACTGAGCAAAGTAATCGCTTCTTCGACAAACTCTATTTTATCCACTGATGGCAACATTACGAACGGAGGATCGCCCATCAATAGCACCCAACGGTCACGAACCGCGTCTCCATCCAAGAGTGACAGCGAACCTCAGTATGAGTGGTCTGGACGCGTCATGACTTCTCTCAGGACGATCTTCAAGCTTCAAAGTTTTCGACCGAACCAACTTGCTGCCATCAATGCAACCCTTGCAGGCAAGGACGTATTTGTATTGATGCCAACAGGTGGTGGCAAGAGTTTGTGTTATCAACTACCAGCCACGGTGCCTCGGGTCAAAGGTGGGCCTACAGGTGTGACGGTAGTCATCTCTCCACTTTTGAGTCTGATACAAGACCAGGTCATGCAATTGGTTCAGAAAAAGATCCCCGCCGTCTTTGTACATGGTGATTGCACTGCAGAACAGCGACGGTTTGTTTTTGATGGATTGGCTGATCCCAACCCAACGATCAAGCTTGTGTATCTCACACCGGAAATGTTATCAAAAAGCCCGCAGGCACAGCGAGCAATTGCACAACTACACCAACGAGGACTACTGGCGCGGTTTGTGATTGATGAGGCACACTGTCTTAGCCAGTGGGGACACGATTTTCGGCCAGACTACAAGCAATTGGGCAATCTCAAAGTCAACTACCCTGGCGTACCTCTCATAGCTCTCACGGCAACAGCGAATGCTAAAGTTCAAGGGGACGTTCTCCACAATCTCAAGATGAACGGCTGTCTGGTTTTGAAACAGTCATTTAATCGTCGTAACCTATATTATGAAGTTCGTCCCAAGATGCCAAGCCGTCTGTACGCTGACATCCATGCTTTTATCACTACTCAGTTTCCTGGCGCCTGTGGCATTATCTACTGCACAAGTAAGCGTGATTGCGAGGAGATGGCCGATCGTTTGCGGATTGACTACCAATTGAGCGCGCAACACTATCATGCAGGACTTGACAAGCAAGATCGCACGGTGATCCAAAAGTCGTGGCAGGAAGGACAGACCAAGATAATTGTCGCGACTGTCGCGTTTGGCATGGGAATCGATAAAGCCAACGTCCGCTTCGTGATCCATCAATCGCTCCCACAGTCGCTCGAGGGTTATTACCAAGAGACAGGTCGTGCTGGACGTGATGGAGAGAATGCACACTGTCTGTTATTTTATAACTATCGCGACAGGACTAAAATCGAATTCATGATTGATCGTGGCGAAGGCGATTGGCAGCAGAAGCAGCGCCAACGAGCCAACCTGCAGCAGATGATTATGTACTGCGAAAACAAAATTGATTGCCGTCGCACACAGGTGCTTAGTTACTTTGGCGAACACTTCTCACCGAAAGACTGCGCAAACACGTGTGATAACTGTCGCCGAGGACAAAAGTACGAAATTAAGGATGTGAGGACGGAAGCTATCGCCATGATTAGCCTTGTACGCGAGCTTATCTATACAGAGGATCCAAGGACGTCTATGGGATCAATCTACAACTACCTTCCACCCGATGGTCGTCTTGTTGAGACCGCTGGCCGGTACACGTTGATCTATTTGGTGCAGCTTTTCATGGGATCCAAGATAAAAAAAATCGTGGAGGGTCGTCATGACCGCCTGCAGAGTCATGGCATCGGTAGGAACTGGAGCCGCACCGATAGCGAACGACTTGCCCATATGTTGGTGGCCAAAGGCGTACTACAGGAACAAGTAGAGCCCTGTGGCCAGCATTTTGCTAGCTATGTTTTTCTTGGCCCCAATGCGCCCAATGTCTTGGGCGGGTCTTTGAAGATCGAGATGCAGTTTGCAGCTAATGTTAAGGTAATGATAGAATTTCGTTGTCATGATGGATATATATAATGCTGTATAACCGAAAGAAAATATCATGTCGACTGATTTTTTTAATACATGCGGGTCGGCTCGCATACTTGAAAATTATTTAGGACACTACAACTACATCGAATGCAGGGTCATCGTCAAGCAGCAAGAAGCGTACTAAGACAACAAAATCCACTACGACAGTCACGCGCAGAACGACCACTAAACCCAAGAATATTATTATCGACGACGACTTTGATGATTTCTTGGATAATGATGAAGCGCTACTGATGCTAGATGAGATCGACAATGTCACCACAAGCACAACGACGACCACGACTGCAACTGTAACATCAAAGGCAAACGGCACAGCCAACACCACAAGCGTAGCCCCGCATGACGTCTATGAGATTGAAAGTGACAGCGATTATCAAGACTTTTATGATGCACGCGAATACGACTTGTATGATCCCTATGACTCTGATGAGCATGAACCTCCGCAAGCGCTCAAACGAAAGAGAGCAAACGCCTGAGACTTCCTTTACATCTTGTATAGTCTAGAAAATGACAGCGGGAAAATAAATTCCCCTCAATTTTCGAGCAGAGTTGGATGCAAGTCTGTAGAAATGAACGAATGAAAGAAGGTAGTCTAGTACTCTCTTCTTTTTCCATTGGCGTATAGGCATCGTTTGTTTGTCTGATATCTGTCCTCCCAGCACCATTCGTCTTTCCGACTCTCTTTCACTGTATGTTTTCCTCAGATCAGCTTTTCCCGTTTTATTTCGCCAAGGATAGGAATGCGAACCCCAGCAAAAACATGTCATAGCCATGGCGCAGTTTCAGAAGAGCACAGCTTTCGCTACTCTTTTGTCCAATCGTGCATTCGATCATGTCTTCTTCTGTCTTCCTCTCCAAAAAAAGGAATAACAGTGACGTGGATACCAAAATGGCATGCATACAAAAATGGCAGAGAAGAGGCTGACCAACACGTTATTCCCCGTGCCTTCGTTGATGTATGTAATGTATGTACTACAAACAATGAGGGATTTTTTGGAATGACAAGGTCTCACTTACAGTTTGACAGCTTTCGGACTTTGAACTTTTTTTGAGTTGACAGTTCGATTTTCAAATATAAGTCATGCTGAGCATCCCTTTTTTTCTCCCTTCCTTCTTTCCCTATCATCCTCGATTCTTCCGTTAGGCACTCTTCCATTTCTTTGCTGCCGTATCAGCTCCTTTTCACTTTTCTCTTTCTCATTCATAATCTCCCTCCATTGTCGCGGTTGTGGCCATTAACTTTCAAGAACGTTACCTCATCCTGTGTTTGTTTCAAACTTCCTTTCGTGCCACAAGAAAAAAAAAAAATAGCCGCGACGTCCTTCAAGACATAAAATTACAATATGGCCAAGCTTTCCCGCTCGGGGCGCATCATGTTCCTGTTGTGCCTTAATATCACATATTTTTTGGTAGAGATTATCGTTGGTTACAAGACTCATTCGCTGTCTCTCATTGCCGATTCATTCCATCAACTTTCTGACGGTGCATCTCAAGTGATTGCGCTTTACGCTATTCGGGTAAGATTTAGGACTAAAGGGGAAGAGAAACCACATCTCTGATGGCTTTATGAAAGGGGAGTGGAGTTGGGTGGTTTTTTACTATGTGCCATGAATGAAAAGATGTAAAAGAACAAAAAGGTCTGGCCAGGTCACATGTCTCACTGTCTAAAATGTTAAATTCAATCCAGCTCGCAGCCAAGACGAAGTGGGCTCCTAAATACACGTATGGCTGGCAACGTGCAGAGTTATTGGGCGCGTTATACAATGGCATTTTCCTGCTGGCTCTTTGCTTCTCTATCACGATGGATGCCCTCGAACGCTTTACCAATGTGGAACGTAAGTTCATGGATAAATGTGGTGCATGAAAAAGAGATCAAGAATAAGGGGGTGGTGAAAAGGAACCATTGTTCCCTGTGAGTGGAGTGAACAGCTCTGTGTGTTCCTGGAACTGAAAAAGAAGGGGTGGGATGACCACTCCACAAAGAAGCTTTACTTGACAGTGACACTGTTTTTTTTCTTAAATTTGTCTCCCCCTTCGTCAACTCACCCCCCCCCTCTATTCTTTTTTTTTGTGTGTGTGTGTGTGTGTTTTCTGATATGGCCAGCCATTGACAACCCCATGCTAGTATTGATTGTGGGTTCAGTGGGTCTGGGCACGAATTTACTTGGTCTCGCCCTCTTCCACGAACACGGCCACGCGCACGGTGGTGGCGGACACTCTCATGGCCATAGCCACAGCAAGAAACAAAAACCAGAGCCAACCACACCACACGAAGAGGGTGACACGAATAATGACGTCGAAAAACAAGTCGAGTCGAAACCTGTCCAGCGCGGTGACTTGAATATGCACGGTATCTTCCTGCATGTCTTAGGCGATGCCCTTGGTTCTGTGGGTGTTATTGTTGCCGCCGTTGTCATGCTCTACGCTACGGGTGAATGGCGGTATTATGTGGATCCTATTATGAGGTATGAGTCTGGTGTGTGTTTCTCTCGTATGCAAGCACACGCGCATTAGCGTGCGTAATTTGATGTTCACCCTTACTGACCTTTCCCCCTAAAAATTTTTGTGGCTATCATCATTTCTGGGGTGTGGGTTGTCTACGTGATAGTTTGATCATTGTTGCAATTATTACCTACTCGTCAATTCCTCTGGTCCGTACCACATCCTTCATCCTGCTGCAGGGTGTCCCCATGGGAGTCGAGGTCGAAGACATCCGTGAGCAAATCAAGAACATCGCAGATGTAATCTCCGTGCATGACTTGCATATCTGGCAGCTGACCTCGGTCAAGCTTGTCGCCTCGCTGCATGTCGTTGTCACCAACCAAGTAGCTTTTGAACGGGTCTCGCGTGAGGTGAAGAAAATCATGCACCGCGCCGGTGTGCATTCTACAACAATCCAACCTGAGTTCCCCGGCATGCACAATGAAAAAGACGCTCGCAAGATCTTCCCAAGCTCAGCTTTGACCACCATGTCCCCTCCGTACACGCCCCGCTCCGACACTCCCTTTGCCTTGGAGCAACAAGAGACCGCTACCACAGTTGCTAGTACAATTGAACAGCGGCTCGATACCTCTGATATTCAAGTCCATGAGCAACCAGCAGACCAAACCATGTCTCGGTCTCAATCATCCAACCCCACGATTATCGTCATGGACCAAAACGCTGCCAGCGGCACTGCTGAGTGTGGTGTTCCTTCACAAGACGACAGCGATAGTGATAGCGACTATGACGACAGCGACGTTAATTGTCGTCTTTTGTGCATTGATGGCGAAGACGCATGTGATGTCGCTAGCTGCTGTACTCCTCCTGTCAAGCGTTAAGAAGTGCTATTATCAAGAAGAGTTGTACATCTTATGGAAATCTAAAAAAAATGAAGACTAGAATACCGGCTTTGAAGAAAGTGTTTCTTCAGCAAATCATTTAATCTTTCTCGTAGCATTCTTACACGAATATAATAAGGTTGACCAAAACCATCCTTGTCACTCTCACAGAGAAATGTGCATTTTGGAAGAGATATGGGGAAATCTGTCAGCACCCAATGATTACAAACGATCTATATAGTATGGAGGATTCCCATTAGATCTCATTGGAAGCGTCTACGGGGGACAAACCACATTGTGCCCCTGCATGTTGTGGGAACGAATGGAGATGCATGAGCATGATGCTATGAAGAGACTGGCTTTTCACATTTTTCTGTGATGGGCTACACACATGCTGCATAACAGCTGTTGGGAAAGTGTTGGCTGAGAAAAAAAAAAGAAAGCATCAGCACTGTGGGAACAGGCTGTGTCGTCGCTACTCGCATTGCTTAAAAAGAACTTGGAAAGTTGGAATTAGTCTGCCTTTCATCCATCACTCCACGTCTTTCGTATCATTCTTACCTCCACGTATTCAGCCATGCGTATTCCCAAATCTCTTCTCATCGTTGCTTCAGGTAGTTTAACCCGGCCGAGCCATGCTTACCAGTTGTAACGTTATCGCTCTTCCACCATCCTGGCGAATGAATATTCATCACTAACACTCTTTGCACCCTCTCCTCCCCCCCCCACACACACACACAAAAAAAATACATATAGCCACGTTGGCCTTCGCCCAAGACGCAATCGTGTCCAAAGCTGTCTTTTCGGGCAAGGACACAACAAACCTCGAGCATCATGGCAGTGAGATATACGAGAATCTTGACGACTACCCTACAGCGGCGGCTTCACTGCTGGTGCACGCCGCGGAGAACCTCGGATACGAGCCATTCTCACGCACAGTTCTCAAAGACATCTACCCTTATCAAGCACTGGAACGTAAGCTGAGAGACTTTCGAGGGTTCACCGTGCGTGAGACACGAACCCAGATCGAACTGACGACTGAAGACCGTGATGATCTCTATACTAAGGTGAAAAATGCTTATGACGGCGTCGAAAACAAAATTATTGCTGCCACGATCCGCAACCTGGTACCCAAGACCAACACTGAAGACCCAGAACTCGAAACCTGGCTACTGAGTGTTCCCGTCATTCGGCGTGACCCGTCTTCAGGCAGAGTGACCATCAAGTTAGCCAGCCTTACACTGCGCCTCCACACAGACGACGATGGCAAGGTCTCTATCGCGAGTCATCAGATTGCCAAATTTACTGTCATTGAATACGAACTCCTGCCTACAGTTTTGAAGGACCATTCCTCTATCCTATCCAAGAAGATCAATCAAGTTTGGGTCGAAGGCTACAAGACCTACTTCACTTCCAAGCATGAAGATTCCCAAGCCATTCTTGTTGATACCAACGACAAGACTGACACGTGGTTCCACTTCGAGAGTCCCGGCCAGATCTCCATTGTCCAACGCCTTCGTAAGGTGTGGCGCAAACTATTTGAATAAAGAGACAAATCTTCGTAGAGAAGATAGGTCGCCAGGGCTATTGTATTCTAGATTGTTTTATATACAAATATCAAAGCTCAGTAAAGTTTGGAGCATTTAAAATGGTTATTTCATTTTTCCTATCCTTCAGTTGTTTTCTCGTTATCAACAATAGGTTCCTATCTATATGGAACCACACAGCTCTTGTAAAGCCTTCCTATCGGCTGCTGCAATGTCGCTCTATTCACCCGATAAAAGGCAATCAACATGTATCGCTACGCGATTATTTTTTTTCTACAGTTAGTAGCCTCGTGTTGGTCATGATGATTTTTTCTGTTGTTTGCTTATTATAAATAAAAAGGTAACAACAAAATATGTGCCGCGGATGGGAACTAGAATTGCTCCTAGAGCCCTACAGAGTATATGCAGGCCCAATTGCCGCTGCGCCGTAAAGTTACAGAGGGCTTTTTGCTAAAAAAGACAATTTCTTTTTTTGAGCCTCAAAAGAGGGTTTCATTCGTCGGCACGCACCTGTCTGCACTCTTGCGAGACACGGCCGCCCGTTGTACAATAGAGATAGGCTATCTAACAAAGGGTGGAAGGTGACCCAGAAACGATAGGAAGAGATTAAAAAAGAGTCTAAAGTGCACAACGGAGGAAGGGAAGCAAGAGAAAAATCTACACTATAGTACAGTATGTTGTTAGGTGCTGACGGACAAAAAACACGCTCCACCGCACCTTGGATAAATCGTAGGCTGTCCAAGATGTCACCAT
>JAAAIY010000294.1:0-36604 GCA_016098105.1 Actinomortierella wolfii
AAGGTATGATGGAGGCTCAGTTTGGATTAGGATCCATGTACAGCGATGGTCGCGGCGTCGAGCAGTCCGATGAGAGTGCATCTATCTGGTATCGTCGAGCAGCAGAAGGAGGCTATGCTAATGCACAGCTCCATCTCGGGTCTATGTATGAGCGTGATCGGCGAGTCGAGAGTGATACTAGTGCTATCACCTGGCTCCGTAAAGCAGCAGAGCAAGGTAATCCAGAGGCACAGATCCAGATTGGATTGATGTATGAGGATGGTCGAGGTGTTGAACAGGATATTGCCAAGGCTGCTGAGTGGTACCACAAAGCAGCAACTCAAGGGAATGCACGAGCAGCGGTGCACCTTGGCCTAGCATATGAAAATGGAATGGGAGTCGAACAAAGCAGCACTGAAGCGATCAAATGGTACCGCAGAGCTGCCGAACAAGGAAATGCTGAAGCTCAACGATGTATAGGAATGATGTACTTTTATGGCCGTGGAGTTGAAGTGGATGATGTGGAGGCGCTAACGTGGCTTAGAAAATCAGCTGAGCAAGGTGAACCGGGAGGGCAAATCCGTCTTGGAATGATGTATGAGCTCGGCCGAGGGGCTGAGAAGGACGATGTTGAAGCTGTTGCATGGTATCGCAAAGCTGCTGAGCAAGGCGATGCCAAAGGAGAGTTCTATCTTGGTCTCGCATATGAATATGGTCAAGGCGTCGAGAAGGACCATGTTGAGGCTGTCTCATGGTACCGCAAATCTGTCGAACATGGGAGTGCAGAGGGCCAAAACGCGCTTGGGGTGATGTATGAACGTGGTTTTGGAGTCGAAAAGAGCGATGTTGAAGCTGTCTCCTGGTACCGCAAGGCTGCAGACCAGGGTTTCGATAAGGCTCAATACAATCTAGGTTTGGCATATGAATTTGGTGTAGGAATCGAACAAGACGATGTTGAGGCCGTCAGATGGTATCGTAAAGCGTCTGAACAAGGACATGTTGATGCCCAGACACGGCTTGGTATGATGCACGAAAAGGGCCGAGGAGTCCAACAGAACTACACTGAAGCTGTTATGTTGTATCGCAAGGCGGCAAAACAGGGAGGAGCAGATGCTAAACTGTACCTTGGTCTAATGTACGAGAATGGTCGTGGAGTCGAGAAGAATGATGTTGTGGCCGTCTCTTTATATCGAAAAGCTGCAGAACAAGGAAATGTTATGGCCATGCACTACCTTGGTCTCTCTTACGAAATTGGCCAAGGTGTAGAGAAGAATTTGATCGAGGCGGTTTCATGGCATCGTAAAGCCGCAGAAAAGGGAAGTGAATATTCACAATACTCTCTTGGCTCGATGTATGCGAATGGCCTTGGAGTTGAGAAGAACGATACTGAGGCCGTTTCATGGTATCGGAAGGCTGCAGAAAATGGTCATGCAGAGGCTAGACGGCGCCTTGGTCTAATGTATGAGAACGGTCAAGGAGTCGAGAAGAATGATATTGTGGCTGTATCTTGGTATCGAAAGGCCGCAGAACAAGGAAATGTTATGGCCATGCACTACCTTGGTCTCTCTTACGAGATCGGTCAAGGTGTAGAGGAGGATTTGATCGAGGCGGTTTCATGGCATCGTAAAGCCGCAGAAAAGGGAAGTGAATATTCACAATACTCTCTTGGCTCGATGTATGCGAATGGCCTTGGAGTTGAGAAGAACGATACTGAGGCCGTTTCATGGTATCGGAAGGCTGCAGAAAATGGTCATGCAGAGGCTAGACGGCGCCTTGGTCTAATGTATGAGAACGGTCGTGGAGTCGAGAAGAATGATGCTGTGGCTGTATCTTGGTATCGAAAGGCCGCAGAACAAGGAAATGTTATGGCCATGCACTACCTTGGTCTCTCTTATGAGATTGGTCAAGGTGTAGAGGAGGATTTGATCGAGGCTGTTTCGTGGCACCGTAAAGCAGCAGAGGAAGGAAATGAACATTCACATTACTCTCTTGGCTCGATGTATGAAGATGGTCGTGGAGTTGAGAAGAATGACATTGAAGCTGCTTCATGGTATCGGAAGGCTGCTGAACAAGGCCATATAGAAGCCAAGAAGTCGCTTGGTTTAATGTACGACGAAGGTAGAGGAGCTGAACAAGACAGTGTAGAGGCGTCTACAAGGAATCACACAGCATCAGACCAAGACGATGTTGAGCATATATAAGCGTTGGCGTGAGGTATGAAAATGGCATGTTTTCGCTTTCAAATGGTATCACGCAACTGGGAACCAAGGGGACATATGTGTTCTGCTTTCCCGTTCCATATAATATCCCTTCAATATAGCTTCGCCTGAGATAATGAATGACACGATTATGGAGGATTGGCTACTTGTCGTTGTTCTAGGAATAGTTGAATAT
Source organism: Actinomortierella wolfii (assembly GCA_016098105.1). NCBI lineage: Eukaryota > Fungi > Mortierellomycota > Mortierellomycetes > Mortierellales > Mortierellaceae > Actinomortierella > Actinomortierella wolfii. The sequence continues at coordinate 2,374 of JAAAIY010000294.1, forward strand.
CAATGTCATCCCATACCGATACCCACATTTTACTTCATGCAAATGTATGCGAACGTCCTTTCCTTCTTGTTTCCTACTCCTCGTATGTGAAAAGAAAAAAAGCCGTATAATCCAACATCGCGTGACAAGAAAACACTTGGCAGAATGATTTGCCTCAGGTAGGCATGGCAAACATGTGTTTTCATTGCTCAAACCTTGGCTCGCTTTGGTTTACTAAATGCTGCAGAAAAAATACAGTCATGTTAAATGTGTCTTGGAAAAAGAGTTGTATTTGAATGCATGGCGGTTTGTACTTTTTCTCAACTTTCAAATTCCACGATTGTCTTTCAGCATCAAGATACCATAAAGAGTAAGAACAAAGTAGCATGATAAGGCCACGGAGCATGATCCTAAAGATTCCCACCAACGTTTGAGTCTTCCCGTAGAAGAGAATAGAGTATAATAGAACTTGTTTTTGAGCTGAATTCCATTTACTAGTCTTTTTGCCTCCACACTACTTCATAACTATTGTATTTGTTTGAGCTGATGTACCCTTCATGACGAAGAAATATGTGGGAGCAACTTCTCAAAATACATCTCGACTCATCTCGCCTTCCAGACCATCACCGACTAACTTGCCATAGTAGCCGATCGGTCGTTTCATTATTACGCCGATAGATCCACCAATAATACCAGCTGCACCAGGGCCTGGTCTTGCCATAGCCGATCCCTGCTGATAAGGATCTGGAATGGTTGACGTTGGAGATTGCTGGCTCATAGGTAGAGATGCTGAGTCGAGCCAGGACAGCAGACCATCGCCTACATGACGTTGTACCCTGGTTGTGGTTGTTGTGGTAGTGGTCGTGGTGGTTGTGGTTGTTGTTGTTGTGGTGGTGGTGGTCGTTGCACCCAACCCCGTAGCCATCGTGGCGGTGGCCGTTGTGAGGGTCGCCATTGTGGCGCTACTGCAGGATCCCGTATTCACTGTACAATAACTTCCCATATCACCACTACTATTATTAGCAACATTGCCATTTGAACCAGCAATGCCGACTGTGTTTTCAGGGACTATTTCTTCCGATACCATGACACGATCTCCGAAGCGTCCCTTATGCTCGTCATCTTTGCCCCACACAACATGTCGAGCATCGAGCCACACCGTCAAACCAACCGTGCGCAAATCTCTGATCTCTTGGTCTGCAAGCGCGATAGCCTCGGCTGCAATCCGGAAGAGCTGCTGTTGCTGTTGAAGATATTTCTGATGCTCGTGCAACTGCTGCTGTCGCTGTCTCTCCGTGTCGAGGTCGCTCGATCCATGCACATTTGTAGAGGCTTGAGCATTGAGTGCATGAGTGGACGAAGAAAACGACGCCCCGGCGAGATGTCCATATACCCCATGCTGCAAAGCACTAGCGGTCGACATTTCACATCCTCCATTTAATCCCATTTGGTTGCCCTGCTGAGACATCATCATCATCATCATTGCCTCAAGCGGCATGTCAACTACAGGCGGTCCGACAAAAGATTGCTCAGACTGGCTTGGCAACCAGACCATCGGTTTAGAGGCAGCCTGGGCAACTACAGGATTCACGTAAAGGCTCTGGATCCGATCCCACACCTTCGCTTGAACAAACGTATCACGGTGGATCAAGAGCAATGGCAGGCTAGGTCCACCTCGACGTCGTGGATGATGTGAATTCGGTGGGTTAAGGCCGCATGGCAAAGGAGCGACCGCATACGGGAGCGACGGAGAAGATGCAGCGAAGGAAGTGTCGAGCGACAATTTACTTTCAGAGGTAGACCAGTCAGAAATTGAAATGTTGGCCATCGATGCCGCATGCTGCGAATGACCTCCAGTACCATCTACGTCGCCATACGGATGCATGGATGGGCGGACATGAGCCACCATTGGCGTAGTCGGCAGCGTCGGCGTAGACCGGCTGCCTAAGTCCAAGGACCCAGTGAGATGCGTCGTTCGTCGATGCAACCCAGCAGAATGATTGTATGGCAACGGTCCACTATGGTTACTATGATAGTTGAAGCCGTTGTTGCCGCTCATGGCCGAGCCCCTTGCCCCACTTCCCTGTTCACTGCTTCCACCATGGGCAGCATCTTTGCCCCTTCGCGATGCAATGGTAGACGCTTTCCGGAGGGCTCGTACGATCTCACGATACTTGAGCTCTCGATCTTGTTCTTCATGGTCAACAATTGCCCATGTAAACGGACGTGCTGGCCCTGTTGTTGCAGGAGAGGCTGTCGACGAGTTGGGGTACGGCACAACAGACGTAGAGGTGTTCAATACTGGTCTTGGAGGTGGCACTCTTGCCGGAGCAGGGGATACACAAGGATCAACCACACCTTGTTTTACAGAAATTCCTTCTTCGATGATAGGTGTCACAGGTACAGCACTCAGAGGCGATTTCGGTGTTGTGGCTGTGATGTCGGACCTTGATCCTTGGCGCTCACGAAGACCCTGAGGTGGGGGCGATGCAGGAGGCTTGGGTAGGTATGGTCTTGTAGGGCTCGTGAGCTGTCGCTGATGACGCGAATCAGAGCAGGCTGTACTAGATGACACAGCAGTCGATGCTGAAAGCTCTCCATTGCTAGCACTACCTCCGGCAGCGTTCGGTGGCGCCAGGCCATCGTTCTGCTGTGGTGTTGGAATCATGATAGGGGGTGGTGGGATTTTGTGCTGTGACTGCGATCTCAAGTGCGAGGAGTTGGCTTTCTTTTCTGGCTCCTGGGATTGAGGCTGATTTCTCTGAGAAGGCGCTGGGCCTTGCGGCTGCTGCTGCTGTTGTTGTTGTTGCTGTTGCTTCTGTTGCTCTTGTTGCTTCTGCTTCTTCTCTTGCCGCCTCTTCTCTTCGGCTGGGTCGACTCCAATGATCTCACGCTCATAGCCATCGAGATCAAACACAGACTTGGGCCGACTCTCTGGGTCTCCAGGCCACGTACCATTATAGCTACTCGAGAAGGTGGATAACACCGAATGTCGCACTTGGCCATAGATAGTCAATGGACGCTGCAAGATTGACTTGCGTTTGCGTGGATGAATAGAAGACGATGGGCCACCAGAAGGTTGTTCCTCTTCACCTTTGGTATGCTCACTACCACCAGCATTGCCACCATCGGTACCAGGTGGCGAGTCTTGCGTTTTCTCCCCATTACTCTTGCTGTTCGATTGCCCCTCCTTACTGTGGGATGTGGCGGGGTCTTGATTGGCCGCATCGACTGAGCTGGCAACAGAGTCTTGTTGAGCTTGTTTCTCATACTCTTTGAAAACAGTAGAGTCGGAACTAGTCTGGATGACATTGGGATCCAAATGGTACTGCTCCACACGCTCAAGCATTTTTTCTTCGTGCTTCTGGAACCTTTTCACCACGAACCAGCCAGCTAAAGCTGTCGCCACAACCATCAAAGCGCAGAATCCAGTATGGACGAAGGCCCCGCGTGCTGCAAAGTAAGTCATCAAGACCAATGGCGGGATGATTGCGTTCGGAAACAAAACTGTGCGTAAGGCTTGCAGATAGTGCAGTCCTCCGGATTGGCTTCGAGTAGTCACCACCTGCGTCACCAAGTACCGTAGACAGATGGTGATGCACAGCAAGGCACCGAGCCACACTAAAAAGAGGATCGGCGCCAATGGAGCCAAGGACATCGACAGTAGGAATAATACTGTCAGATGAGGGTAAACTGTATGGAGCTCCAAGAAGGGTGGCTTTCGGATTGCAAAGGCTTGACGGGGTGTCAACAATGATGGCTTGCGACCAGAGATGAGACGTGACGCCGCCTTCGCTGGAGTAGACGCCAGCATTGTCTCGGAAACTGACTGAAAGGCTTTCCGGATCTCACGTCGCTCCCATGACGATCGATAGATGGTCCATGGGTTCAGGGAAGGAAGTGTCGGGAAAAGGCGATTCGATTGGAGTAGTTGGATACAAGGAAGGACTATGCCAGCCAAAGCTACGTAAGCAAAGACAAGAGTGGCGTAGGAAGGCATGGCATGAGATAGGAAGATGGACACTGGAGGGAATGTGTGAGAGTTGACCGAGCCTTGCCACGAGTAGTACAGAGTCATGATTGGGTGGAGCAACACCAAATTGACAAGCTATGAAATGTACATGTCGTTATGTTTGACATCATGTTGATGAGTATTTCAAAAGTTTGGTCTGGTTCACACTTAATTCCTTCCTTTGTAATCAATATTCGCATGCATTGCCATACCAAGTAACATAGGTAGATTCGCTGTGTTGAAAGCTCTGTCTCAACACGAGAGACACGTCCCCAGTATGTTACAGCACCTAGAGGCATATATAGCGAGATTAATTCTAGGATGAGTGAACTGTGAAGAAAGATGGTTAAGAACTATATCATGATTCTGCTCCGTGGAAGCTCTTACCGTTTAAAAGCCAAGATGATCCGTTCATTAGGAGAGCTAGCAGTAGCGGCGCCACTATGCCTGGGATGTAAAACTGTGTAAGAGCTCCCATCTCAGGAGACGCTAGATCATTAATGGAGACGCTACTCCAGCGTTTATGCACTGCCATGGAAGAAACAACCGTGACTAATACAAAAAAATGTTAGCACAAACGAGATGGAGAAACGTTGTCAGTCAGGAATGAAAATCAATACATATGAAGGTTTCTCTTATGAACAACACTAGGCATAGCAACGACAGACTACTCCCACTTACCAATGAGTGCGCTTCCGACAAGAATCACTACTACAGCCACAACGACCATGGCACGGCCAAGAGCCAATGCGCGTCTACTCTTTAGTTGACCGATCCAGTCCCATTCAATATCTCGTAAAGTCACACCCAACACTCGGTTTTGGACAGGAACACGATCAGCTCCCACCGTGCCTTCAGCCAAAAGCTTGGCGCCAGCTCGGCTCTTCATGAGAATAAACGCTGTAGGAAGGCTCTTAATTGAGCAATTGCCGCTGTTTACGTATCCGTTCCCAGTTTGATGGACTTGAACAGGATCACTACTTGGTGAGGCGTCTTTGACAGAGGCAAAAGTAGCTGTGCTTGCAGTTGGATCGGTGACTTGTGTGGCCAAAGTCACAATGGACTGAAGTCCGAAATCGTCCGCCACATCATGTTGCAAGGATAGACTGTTACCAATGACTCCACTATGAATGTTATTGCCTCCACGCCCTCCTCCAGAGTCATGTTTCGAAGCCAACAGCCGTCTTTGATAGGCTTGATCCTCGATACGGTCTTGTGAAATCGCTTTGCAATATTCCTCGTATTGCTCTTGAATGGTTTTCACGAGCTGGCAAAGCTCAGCGCGATAATAACGGATCGAATCATGACGAGTACTAAAGAATGGGATACCCGTGTAGTGAGTTGGCCGTCCTGGCTTGTTGTGCCATCTATATCGCTTATAATTAAAGCCAGTGACGGTTGTCATGCCTGGGAGGCGGAGATTGTTGGTTATAGTGCTACCACCACCCACTCCTGCAGCCATAGCTGCCGTGCTCGACAACATCCGCCCCACTTCTCCTGATGCCAGAGCTGGTGAAGAAGAGTCCCCAGCATTGGGAATGGATGATTGTGTCAAATCGGTGAAGGACAGTTTGGGAAGCTGCGAGAGTTGATACATCTTTAAGTGACCTACATGATCATTCAACCGTCGCTTTTTCTCATCCTTCGTATCACCGCCATCTCCACATCCATCATCATCCTCGTCCTGCTCGCCATCATCAAGGCCACCATCGAGGCCTCGTCGCCTTCCATTCTCACTTCGTGAAGAAAAGGGATAATAACATGTGTCGATAAACGACATGCCATCATCGCCCTGGAAGCAGTTACCAGTGCTTCTGCAAGTGGTACCGTGGCCAATACCGCGGAGGCTGTCACCTGCCGCTTGAGCCTTGTTGAACCATCGTGTCCAGAGCGACAAATTTTGTTGCTCCTGCTGTTGAGCCTGGCGGAGCTGTTTTGCTGCTGCTGCTGCCGCTGCTCGTTCGCGTTCCCGGCGCAGCCGCTCATTTCGATTGCGCTGTATGCACGCTGCCAATACTGATGCTCGAGCGAGGCTGTCGAGGTACTGCGACTGTACACGTTCCAGTCGATCTAGAACAATTTCCCTCCTCTTGACAGCACGTTCCATAGCAGTGAGATCCCTTTAAAAGATGTTTTTTTTAAAAAAAAATACATGGATTGTATGATATGATAAAAAAAAGCCAACATAAAGATTGGTAAGAATAGAGCTCATGTAGCTAATGTCCCATGTTTCGCGGATGAAATTATTAGGTGCTATGTTATCAACGAAAAGAGAAGGATAACTTACCGACATATGTAAATATGTTCAATGCCATCAGCTACTTGGCCAAACATATCCGACAATGCGGAAACGCTACGGAGATCTTCCGGTAGGTCTTGAAGCATGACAACACGAGAAGAGTACATGGTTGCACTGCGGAAGAGATAGTCCTGCCGCAAGCGAAGGTAGACCGCGAGTTCTTTCCAGACCCATAGAAACATGAAGCCTTCATAAATCAAAAGATTATAAAAAAGATTAGTATTAGAAGAAACGGATAGAAATGAAAAATAGAATGACCTGTTTTTCTCCTTCTCGAATAATACTCCGATAAAGAGTGTCTCGCTGAGAAGCTCTCTCTTCATTCCTTTTTTCCCTTCTCCCAACGTAAATTAGAAATATCTTGACATTGTTTTTAAATACCTGTGCAAACGGCAGTGAAAAAGATGGTAGCCCAGGCACGATCAATCTCGGTCAAGTTGGATATGAATGTACGCTCAATCCTCCACCCTTTGGCCACAATTTTACTGGCGAGGGTCTCGCCAGTCTGCCCTATGACATAAGTGGGCACCAGCACCACAACTGCAATCGCACCAATAAAGAGCGAGAGCAACAGCAGCATATTGAGAAATCGGATCAACAAGTAGTGGTCGAGTCCGACCTTGCTTAACATAAGCTTCTCAAGCTGCATTGCATACGACTGTTGTCGTTGCTTTGTGTGTTTATACTGGTGCTGTTGTGACGGCGATGGTGGTGATGGCCGTCGCTCTTGCTGCTGTTGTTTAGACGACAGCAAGGAGGAGGGTGCATGGGCTAGGTCAGGAGACGATGCAACCGAAAGGGGACCACTAGCTGGAACGGAGGCGTTCAGCACCGGTTTTTGTCCATCTGCAGCAGAGGAAGGTGGGGTGGGGGATGCGGGAGAGGTTTTGGAAGAGCCTAGTGAAAGGTAGTGGAGCAAACGCAATGGCGTTCAACGATTGGGGAGAGAGTGTGAGATGGCGCCTTGGGTAGCATGCATGTGTGTCTGTATTGCAACATTAGATATCAAACGTTGTTGAAGGTTACCTCCTTCCTGTGCCCCTGCTCGGTCTGCATCTGCCTTCTCCCAGGCTGTATGCTGGTCATTGTGTGCATTCTCAGGGGTTACATTAGGGGAGGCACTCGTTGCGGCAGCATAAGTCATGGCCTCCTCGTCCTCCTTAAAGTTACCGCAACTGGCAAGCATTGCGCTTTTGTGGGGCATGTCTAATGGCGTGGAGGGGGTGTGGTCTTGTTGATAATGGTGATGGTTTCCGCCGACAAGACTCCTTCGCAGGTCGAACATCGGTGCTACCCACCCCAAAAATTGAGAAGGCAAGCGTGCGGAGCGATGCTCCTTGCGTACATAAAACACACGCGATGCATAGATGGAACTCCGTTTTGTGCGCAGGTACGAGAAGAGAATGAACGACGCAAAAGCAATGAGGCAAGAAACCCCAATGGCACCGTAGAGAGCAGGGGAGGTTGTCTGTTGAAAGTAAACAAGGTGGGAACCATCAACCTCTCCACTTTGTGAAGCAGCATTTTCGGGTGAAAGACTACTAGTAGGCGCTACACTGTCTACAAAATCTGATGGTAGTCGTTGTGCCATTATTGGAGATGGTTTCTGAATGTGGGTTGTTCGACTTTGATTGGAGGCAGATACGACACTGCAAGGTGATTGGGTGACTGCGGGGATAATGCCAACTCGCGAAATATCAAGGAACAAGCTTTTTTCGCGACTTTTTAACTATCCAGCGATGGAAATTTTGGCACAGAAAGTTATAGGAGTTGTGACACAAAGTGAAAAAAGTATAGACTTTGGAGGAATTCAGAGGTCATAAACTGGATGTGGGACAACCCTAGTATGGAGCTGAAGAAGGTGGACAGGTGCGGGCAACAACGCCTCAATGCTAAAAGGACAGCGTGCTCTACGCTACACCACTATGGACGCCAAGGTGGACCGTGTCGCGAAATTAAGAGGAAATGACAGGAATGAATGGGAGGGAGAGAGAAAGGACAAATGGCGAATGAAGGTAGGTTACTACGAGAATGGAGATGAAGCAGAAACGACAGGAAGGAAGAATAATGTAGTCATGCGCTACATTAGCTAAGAGAGGACACTAATGCTGAACAAGAGCAGCAATGGTTTATTGCCATGCAGGGATTCATTTGTAAATAAAAAAGAACGGGCAAAAACTATCTTCCAACGACAACGGAGGCACCAACAGGAGGAGTAGGAGACTGAAGAGGGGGCGAAAGGCGGGTGCCGCATTTCTTCATAATAAATTTGCTCGTATAACAAACATGCGAGCTGCAAAGGAGAAACGAATAAGAGAAAAAAAAAAGGCACCAGTTGTCCCTCCACGATATAATTGTCGAGTCTCTGTTTTTCATGTCGGATAGTTCGACTGCTTGTCATTGACGAGCATGTAGGGATGTAATAAAGCTCATGCTTCTGTTTTTGAAGTACTGCCTGGCTGACAATAGCGTGCTGACTACATCAACGAAAAGGCTCCAGGAGAGCCAAGCTTGCTGGAAGATGAACAATCTCAGTAAGCGGCCAGTATGGAGACACACTACGGTAAGTGTACGCTCTCTGGACTTGCCCCAGGCAATTGAAAAAAAATAAAGGGATTCAATCCTACTAGTCTCCACAACCGCTAGGCACCAAGTCAAGCAAAAGGGGACGATACCACAATCCATACCGTGCATTCGTTGGACAAAACCGCTCCCTCCCTTCTCGTTCTCTCTTTTACCTTTTTGTTCGGTTGGCTCCCCTCTCCTTGCGCCATGGAGCGAGTGTTTTCCTGTCCCTTCGCTCTTGTGTACTCACTCTCTCCCAACAACCCCCTTCAGCCATAAATGCATAGCTTATCTCTTGCATCGCCTTCAGATACACTTTTTGCCTTGCCCCCCTCGTTTGAATGCTGAGTCGGGCACCACCCCTCTTTTTATTTTCCAAGAGTACAAGTTAATCACATTCCACATGTACCGCTTGCTAGCTCCTTTTTTCAATTAGATTGAAAGACGGTTAAGCAACGAAATTCGCTGATTGAGCAATTGCTACATAAAACGCGTACATTAGCCCTTGCTCGTCTCTTCACCTGAACACGTGTACCACGATACCATGTTTTTTGCCCACGAGTGTATTCGTCTTCCACGTTTCATCCCCTCCCTCGAACTCCATCTTTGTATCCGAAGACATTAGCGGTGGCCATTAGGGAACTCGCCTTGTATTATATCCTTACATCTGCCCAGGGAGGCTGATGATGCTGCAAACGGTTCACTGCAGTATATCTTGCATGACCTCCCATCACCACCTATTTTTGGCAAAAGTCTTTGCATCCATTCCTTGCCAACTAGGTGCATTGGATCACAGAACTGTTAGTCTAAGCATTACCAGCTAATTTTTTGTCACAGATTGTTGCATCGTCCTTCCTCCAGCCTTCGCATGTATTTTTTTTAGCTGTCTATCGTAGTGTAATGATGGGTGCAAAAAGAGTGCATAGGAATGAATAAAACGATCAGAGTAGGGAGAATGGTCGCTCTATTCCCAGATCATCGTCCCCTGTCGTCATTTTAATGATTGGATGCTGCGATGGCGGGATTGCTGGTTGACATCAACGTCTCCATATCGCGCCTTGTCTATGGTGCAGGAGTATTCCAGATGAAGTCGACAATCTGCTTCTTTGCTTTCTGGGGATCAGCATCGATACTATTAACAATGTGGAAAGTCAAGAATGCTGGGTCAGTACAATCTTCTTCAGAAACAGAAACTTGGCCCCCGCCTCATTAGTGTTCTTTCCCCCCCCCTCTCTTATTTCTTTCATTGGTAACATACTCTTTCAGCTTGAGAACATAGTTTTCGTTGCCAATACATTGGAAAAACCGCAGCTGATGTGGGATACCGTGCTCGGCGCGATCCCGTCGCAAGGCACGCTGTTCATCCTCCACCTTTGTCTTCTCTTCTGTTGCCAGATCCATGTTTCGCTGCAGCATGGCTGCTGTGAGCTTGCTCCACAACCGACGCGACTCATTAGGATCCTGCTCTTCCTCAGGCGCTACAATCTTTGGATGGATCTTGGCTGTATGCGCATTGAACACTGTCTCCTTCTTTCCACCCTGTAATATTTTGTAATAGAACATAAAATGTTTTTTTGCTCCTGTGGTGAGTATTTTGCACCATCTAAACTTTTGCCTGTGATGCCGAGTTTCCACAAAAATGTATACACACGCACCTTCTTGGTGAAATGGATCTCATCCGACCATTTGCCTGAAATGTCGTACAGCACTTCGCCTGTCGACTCTCGCTTGATCTTGCCTGCAATGGCATTATATGTACCTGTGAAGAAACCCTATATAATTGTGGAGAGAGAGAGAGGGCATGAGTCACTGAACAATCACGGCCCGAGCAAAATACCAAAAAAACCGTGCCTTTAAACAGTGCCATACCTTGGTTTTAAACTCCACAGTACAGATTAGGTCAAGTTTGGGGCACTTGACTGTTGCTTCATCGCCCAGTTCCAGGAGCATGGTGCCGAACAAAATGCCGCGCGCATAAACATTAGGCATGGTGATGTAGTAGTGCTCTCCCGGCCGATTAGTGAATGAGACAATGGATTCGCCCTGCATGATGGTGGCGGCACTGTTGCCAAGGAATTTGGACTTTGGCTTGAGATCGCCAATAATTTGAATGTGGTTCTCTGGCGAGGCATAAAAGTACGCAGAGATTGGAGGGTGGTGCGAGACCTGCTCGGCCACGTAGAAGGACTCGGTGCCGTCAGCAAATTTCCACTTTGCACGGAAAAGCTCGCCAAGGATAGGGTTGTAGGGCTTCTTGACACCCTTGGGCTTAATGTGCCAGCCAGACAGGTAGTAGAGCGTCACAGCCACGAACCGCTCGACAGGATCCTCGATTTGGTTGGCCCTATGCACATTGAGAAAAGGAGTTGTGGACCATGGATCACGCCGCTAGGATTAGTTGTATGGTTTTTTGGTTTGACCAACACATCCCACCCTTTCGTTTTAGTCGTCATGTACCCTCCTCGGCTGGTCACTCTCTCAACACCATGTCGACAACAGCTAAGTGATCCTCATCCACACGCCTCCTTCCTATTTTTCTTTTTTTTTGGTTCTGTTCCCATGTTCCATGAAGATTTGTGTATCCAAGAGCTCCTCCCTTTCGTCCAACCACAGGTGCGTCTCGCATATCCTTCTGTCCTGCAGGAGCTGTACATGAGCAGAACAAAAAAAAAGTTGCCCACAGGACCACAAGGTCACTCGCTTGCTCTACTCCCATTCAGTAAAATAAGTACGTGGGCGGTGTGCTGACCGACACGTAAACCCACGACGTACCATAACTTCGATGCACTGTTGGCCTCCCCCTCCGCTCTATCTGGGGTTGCCCCAAAGTAAAATACTTTATCCATAAATTCGGCCTTTCTATCCAGCTCCATTAGATATGTTCCGACCATGATGGTACTTACTACACGGTAAGAAATAACATGGGGGAAAAAGATCTATAGAGAGCACCATTGTAACAACAGGTACGACAAAAAAAAACGTGCTGCTGTGCTCACAGCCATCTTATTCCAAACACCCTCTACTCAGCCGTACCACATTCCTTTGGCACGCAGAAAAAAAAAGTAATAGCGCAAAAGCGGGAGCAAAAACTCCCTTACACCACCTCCTCGTTTTAACCAACTGGTTGTCGCCATGGCCACGTATACCCCATGGGGCTGTAGATATTGTTGGCCGATACTGCTTCTTTGTTCCTGCTTGCTGGTTACAGAAATAACTGGGCAAATGAGGGGTAGAGTGGACACAGACACTTTGTAGTAGTGTGCCTGTAAGAATGCCATGCTTGTACTGACAAAGCTGAACACGTCCCCTTCTCTTCCCCCCCTCTCCCCAAGAGACACCGCCCCACCCGACCCCCTTTTTTTTCCTCTTCGTTGGATGCTGCTGTTCTGCTCGATGTGTTTGACTCTTCAGGGTCCCCTCCCTTCCTCTCCATTGCTTGCTTGTTTTTTTAACTCGCTCGCTTGCCCACATCTCTCCCAATCCATCCGGTAGTGTTATATATCCTGATCCTCATGGTGTGGACAAAAACGCCGGCTCTTCTCTTTTTAGTATGGGTACACCAAGGTCCTTTTTAAAGTGGAAAACAAAAACGAGAATAAGGGTCAATGCTTACTGGATAATGAGTTCTGGATGGCTCATAAAGTCGGTGATACGCTCCAGCATCGAACGCGGTTCCAGCACAAATGTCGGGAGCGTGACTCGATGCAGGTCCATGCCCTTGGACAGTTGTGAAATGATGCCCATCAGGATGCTGCGCGGTTCATCTCCCAGCACTTCCGTGTCATCACCATCACCCGAGGAAAGTGTGGTGGCATTATTGTTGTTGACTGTTGGATCGGCCATTGGTGAATATTATGTGTACGTTACGCAGGTGTCAGACGGGAGTGTTTGGTATGCTGTGGTAGGGAGAAAAAAAAAGAGTGAAAGGAACTAGTGTGAATGTGGAGGAGAGAAGAAGGAGAACGTACACCCACACGAACACACACAAAAAAAAATACGAAAAGGCTCAATCAACAACACAAAAAAAAAATAAAATAAGAGTGGGCGCGGAGAATGAAGACACACAGAAGAGCAGGAGAAATGTAATGGCAATGAAGCGTAAGTCAAGGGTAGGTGCTGAAAGGCTGAATGAAAGAAAATGGAAAGGAAGGAAAGAAGGAAAAAATGGAAAATATAAACGGGCGAAAGGGGAAAAGGAGCTGCAGAGCCAGATAGACAAAAGTCACCACAGCACATCCTCAAGCTTTAGCTCTAAATCTCCACCCCAACAAGACACATCCCCAGCAATCCAGGTCAACTTGGCATCGGAGTATGCTACCGAAGATCGCGTGGACGCGACTCACTTATCCTATTCTCTTCATGTCAACCATGTTAAAAATGACTTCACAAGGAATTCAAGCATATTGAGGCTACTCAATGTATTTCGTTCTCAGGACGTTAACAAGCACAATATCAACTTGCAGTAACTAGAGCGGACCAAGAAACTAAACTACATGCTAGCCATGAAAAAAATAAGGAGCAGCAGAATGGATGTTGAATATGCCGGCAATATGAATATTCCAATGCCAGACCATTCTCCTACTTCAAAGCTTGATGTTGGCAACAACCAGCTATTGTCATCAAAAATCAAAATGGCAGAATAAGTATCATGACTTTGAATCACGCAGATCCTTCATTTACACTCTGCTTTAAAACAATTTTGTTAACACAAAATATCTTACCGTGCCATTGGCCACACAGGCAGCAACCCTGTCGCCAGTACTATTCCAGTCAACCTGGAAAATTCCGCCTTCTCCCTGGTAGGTGCGCACAAGCGATCCATCTGATACTCGCCAAATGTTGATGGTATGATCCGGTGATCCCGTTGCAAGATAAGTACCTGCTGGGTTGAATGATACTGTGTATACAGCTTCAATATGACGCGCAAGCACTCGAAGACACGCCCCTGTTGTTGCATCCCACAATCGCACTGTCTTATCAAATGACGCCGTCGCTAGTATCCGCGAGGATGGCTCCTTTGATGTCTTGTCATATGGAGCCCAAGTCATGTCGTAGACAGCGCTCGTGTGTGAAGTCAGATCAAACAAGCAATCGTCCTGCGAAAGGCTCCAGATCTTGGCCGTACAGTCGTCCGAGCATGATGCCAGCAGCTCGCCTTGCGGGTCCCAACGTATGGCATTAACTTCATCTGTGTGTCCTGCAAATACTTTGAAAGGCTCCGAGTCGCCCACTTTGCACACGTATACCTTGCCATCTGAAGAAGAAGTGGCAAACGTCATATTGTCGAGCCAGTCGACATCCAATACCGTACCCGAATGGAATTCGTATTGCTGCTTCGCCTCACCCGTTGCTGCATCCCACACAATCGTTGTGTGGTCCAAGCTACCCGTCAATATGTAATTTCCTTTCTTATTCCATTTGAGTGCAAAAATCGGTCCACGGTGTTGACTCATGATGTGACGCAAATGGCCTTTAGTTGTCCAGATGCGAGCTTGACCATCATAAGATCCTGTCGCCAATAATGTACCGGATGACTAATTATTGAGAATAATTATTACGTTTGAATATGTGAGCAAAAAAAACAGGTCGTCGCTGAAAAAAAAATCCATCACATATTACATGTATCCCACTTACATTCCAGTCCATGGTTGTCACATCCCGATTATTCTCGGTCAAGGCAGGATAATGGTTCAGTACTGTTGGCTCCTTCAAATCATCCTCGCTTCCTGCCGGTATCTCCCAGATGCGAGCTGTCGCGTCACCAGAGCTATTTTTTTCACCAGCACATAAAAAAACGTCAATATGTTGCATGGTTGACGTCAACTACGCATAGCATCAAAAAGCCAGCTTCAGAGGAAGTTGAGTATGCGACCTACCCAGACGCAAGTTGAGCGGGGTTGCTGGGGTTCCATGAGCATACAAAGACATCAGCTGTATGTCCCTTAAGTCTCAAAATATCGTTGGCGGGTATTGCTTTAGGCTGCTCAGGCACTTCTGACGTATCAATCGCTGTAGAAGAAACATAGACGAAGTAGTTCCATTGAATGTAACGCATGGGATTAGTAAAAAGTTATCCTGCTGGACAAGATGCCAACGTCCACAAATCCGTATATACGGTAGCAAGAGGCAACACTGTGACTTACGTGTTCCAACCACGGACATGTCTTCTGCAACATCGCCGTCTACTACCATACTATCTTCCTTATCGTCTTCATCCTGTTCTGTCCTCGAGCGCTTTTCACGATCCCGACCGTTTTTCTTGCTCTCCTTTTCTTTACGATCCCGTTTATTGTTCCTGCTCAAGCTTTCATCCCGCTTGTGCTTCTTGCCAGCAGCCTTATCACAGCGGTGGGGCCCAATTAGGGCCACTGTTCCTGAGCAGTCTCGCTCTGTCCCGTCCTACATAAGGTTGTGTGATTGAAAAAGACTCATATTAGCACCTACCGCCCGAGCTCGCAGCCATAGCTTCATTGAAAGCAAATTACGGTAATACACAAGCGAAACAACACAAGGATGTGTAGATGTACCTCATTAATATGCAACTCTAGATCCGTATACTGCAAACCCTTCTGCAACACGCTCACTAGAGCGCCAGGTTGGACATTCGCATTGCGATATTCTGACTTGTGAATGTGCGACTCGTTCTGGAAGGCAAATCCCGTATGTACGAATCCTACAGGTGTAAACGACACAAGTTACGTTAATATAATGTGCCTCTTTTACGAGTCGTTTGACATGTTGTGTAGAACAACACACACATATCACACATCAAATAGCTAATATTGAAAAGGGTTTTTTTTTTAGTATGACAACATACCAGATTCTTGCAAGTATCGGAATATCAGGTAATTGATCTCCTCGCTGGTGACGCTCATCAGTGATGAGGAAATTCGATATGCGGTCGATATAGAAGGATGTTTAGAAGATGGACCGTGAGGATGTTGCTGAGGTAACGGCGACGGATATAAGTACAATCAACGAAATTGGTACTAAGTGTCTTTGCGATGGCCCTTATGTCTTGAGAGTGATAATTAGGTAGTGATAATGTAGGTTTTTTTTTTTACAACTTCCTTGACGGCTCCTTTTCAAAAAGTCGGAAGAGGCACAATATGTTTGTGTAAAGTATTATAACACTGAAAGTGAAATGGAGTAACTTAATAAAAGCTTAAGAATAGTTGGCAAAGATGATGAGCAATTGGAGCGTGCTTTTGAAGAAAGACGTAGGCTATTACGGGCGCAAGGGGTGACACTAGGAAATTGTCGTGAAATGGATGGAGGACAAAATGAATGCGATGAGAAAGAAAATTGGGCCAGAGCAGGGGAAAAGGGAGGGAGGTGGGGTGAGGGGGTATGAGTCGATAAGTCGTGTGCACGTGACCACATAAGTGGTGGCTGTTGGACTGCTCACAACAATGGCCGACATACGGAAATGCTTTTGAGGCCCCTCTGGTTGCACCCTTCGGACCTTGTTGCACACTACCAACACTTACACAAATGTCGCAAGTGCCTGCATCGAAGCTCGCCACCCTGCAGAAGCTGACATGTGCCATCTTTGGCAATGTCTACAATCCTACAAATGCTCGCACTGGCAACAAGATTCTGCGCGCCCGCCTGGTCGGCCCCACCATTAACTCATACTACCCCAACGTCCGCCCGATCAAGATGCGCGAGATCACACGAATGGCTCCCGAAATGAACCTCATCGACCAGTCCGAGAAGGTGCGCCTCGAGGACTTGGCAGAGCGCAAGAAGCGTGGCAAGGGCCCGCCAAAGAAGGGTAAGTATAAAAAAGGAAGAGAGGTCAACGAAGAACGTGAAAGAAGCCGGCCCATTCATATTTATGATCTGATCCACTAAAACGGTCCTCTCCCATTTTACTCTATCCCTTACAACTTTTTTTAGGCCAGGGCCGCCGCTCGACTCTCAAGAAGAAGTAATCGGGAATTGTTGGCAGCACTTGTTCAGGACATTATTGTTTCTCAACTTCAACCAATTACATCTCGACTCCACGGACCAATGTTCAGCTCTTTGCACCTGGATTTCTTCTATTTGGTGGCATACATGGATTGATCACCACATGAGATATTCAAGGCAATGGCTTCGCAACTGAGCCTCCACTGTATTTTTAGTATTAGAGAATCAGCAGCCGCGTAGTCTTCACAGACTATAAAAAAATCAAGTCATTTTCGCATTTTCCTGGAAGATTTTCTTGCTCGAATGTTGATGCTGGGACTAACGGACGGCACAGTTAGAAGGCGTATGTCTATGCATGAATTATATCGCGATGGTAGCTGGAAGAATCTGGAATGCTGATATATTTCCGTAGGATGCAGAGGATCAAATGGAAGCTGTGAGCTACTATCGCATTGCTTGTACGGGGTGCTACGAGTGAACGTGAACCATATCTTGGCGATCAGGGCAACAAGCGCACATAAACCACCATGTGTAAAGTATCGCACGAAGGCTAAGTGATCGGGCAAAAATCTATTCAAATATCAATACAGCAGTAACGGACTCGTGCAGAAATTCATATCAATGTTGCAAAACTTGGAACCTTGGTAGAGCTGCGAACGCAGCGCTTGATCTCAGCCCGCAGGAAGGCTTTCCAGCTAGCCAGCCACTATATCATCTGACTTGGGCCATGAACATATTCTCTAGCGTTCAAACCAATCATTGTGACGCATTCATTTTTTAAACTTGTTCGTGTTGCATACAAGAATGTCTAAGGGTCGATTACTACTACTTCAATTGCTCCTCTCGCTCAAGGACTTCCCGTTCTAATTTGATGAGGACAGTGGTGCGAAGTGGAAATCCTTCTATAGGCATC
Source organism: Actinomortierella wolfii (assembly GCA_016098105.1). Taxonomy (NCBI): domain Eukaryota; kingdom Fungi; phylum Mortierellomycota; class Mortierellomycetes; order Mortierellales; family Mortierellaceae; genus Actinomortierella; species Actinomortierella wolfii. The sequence continues at coordinate 20,056 of JAAAIY010000294.1, forward strand.
GTATGTGCCGTTACTCGTGCAGGCTATTTGGTGATGGTTCAGAATAGAAAATATGGTAAATACTCTTTCGCTCACAGTTCGAACATAGAACACGACTACTGGATAAATCACTTCAATGTATCTTACAAATTGACATCCGTCCATGACCGCTTCGACAACACCAGCCATGAATGCACCACAGTTCAGCAGTGAGACATCCTTGGGGATCGAGATGTACTTGGAAACAATGGGATCATTGTCTGAGATCATGTCTAAAATAGGAGAAATGCAAGATAACGATGGAAAAAATGTCGCCAGGTTAGGTAAGATGTGCAAGAAGTTGAGACATGTGTTCAACCGACAGTCTTTGATTGTTGCTAGCGAAGTCATACATTCGTCGTCATTCTCTGTGCTCTTCTCCAGTGAGTCAGCTTGCTTGCCAAAAAGACTCTTCCAGACGGTGGTGTGGATAAAGTAGAGCATTCCGAGGACTTTGGTCTCGCGCTTGCTATTCTTTTCTCTCCATACCATCAAATCTAAAGCTCGTACACCAACTCGGTATCCAAGCTCATTCAATCTACAAAGATAAAATAGCGGCAAACGAATTAATATGCATTCTAACTTATCAATATTTACCCAATCTTTTCCTCCCCTGATCAATTCATGAGCTTGGTGATAATACTCACTTCTTCTCGAGGTCCTGAATGCCATGAACACGCTTCTGGGTATATTGCAGCATTTCCGAGAACAGAAAAGCGAATGCATTAAGACTGACCTAAATCCATAACAACCAAAAGCGGATAAAGCACGCCAACACATATTTTCAAGTCAGTTTGCGTTATTTTGTTCACAAAAGTGCCTCAAGCATCTATAGTGATGTCCGCCACGCGCCAGTCAAACTGCACCAAAAAAAATCATATGCATCTGCAATCAATCGCCCTCATGGAATGGGTCTGTAACACATGCCTCGGCGCTTCGAGTCTTATTGAGATGACGTTCCAAAATGTTTGTAGTTCCTGCACGTTTGGAGTAGATGGATGAAGCGGCAGAGGAGTATCCTCCCACATTTGGCAGAGATGCTGCCATGCTCATAACTGACAGTCGCGATGCGGATGTATTGCTTGACATTAGCTGTTGGTTCCAGGGTCCTCAGAAAGGAGTATCTGGCGTATTAAGAAGCACATTGGAAAGGGTGGTTAAGGGGTATGATAAGGTACCTTACGCTCATCTGCCGTCGCGTGGTCTTTTTTTTTGGCTTGACACCTAAAATGCCAGGTCTGTACCACCAGTCAGACCTGAGCCGCAAGCAGTGCTTCTAAAAAAAAGTTATCCTAGAACTCAACATAACCTGCACAAAGATATAAAGATCATACAATAAATTCTTCTTCGGCGTCATCGTCGTCAGCGACAGCAGCATCTGTTTTGGCTCGGAATGCGTCTTTAACATCTATTTCTTCTACTCTGGACGTGACCTCAAAACTTCTCTCAACCATCAGCAGCCGTACTCCTCACTATCCTTGTCGCTACTCCATACTGAACCCCTACTTTCATTGCTTTGCTTCGCTATTATTATTGCTACTACTGCCATTGATGATGCTATGACTACCGCTGCGTTGTTGTTGTTGTTATTGCGACAGACGCTCGTGCGTATATGCATAGAGTATGGCTGCTGACAAGTCTTGGAGCACCTCGCGTGCACAAACAACATAGCGCTCACATTTCATGCCTAACAGAACAGAGTTTCATGGCTTGGTCGTGTTCCAGCAGGTACTCGATTGCAAACTTTTCGATAGTATCGCCTTCGAGTTCCACTCCACGGTCTGTGAGCATCTGCTCAACATGTTTATTCTCCAGAATTCGCGCTTGCTGCTCAAACGCCTCAAGGAAACGGTGAACACTCCCAAGTAGCGCATCCACATCTTCTGTCGATGTGCAACCAACCTTTGTAACAGAGGTTTTGCTGGAGATTGATGAGATCGGATACTGTTGTTGATGGTCATGGTGATGATGGTGATGGCCAGGTTTTGCCGAAGCGATATTTGTAAGTAATGGTGGAATGTGCAACTTCTGCTCTTGTTCTTGTTGTTTGAAAGTTGTTCTACTTGAAACACGCGGGAAACCTATACCATGGCTAATGCAAGGAACGATTCCATACGAGTATGAAACGGCGTCAAGTGCTTCTATTGCTGGTGCGCTGATCGTGCTGATGTGCTGCTCCAATATTGATACCACTGCATTAATTAGTTGAGTCCCATTCTCACTTCAACTCTGTTAAAAACGGTTGAGTCTCCAGCTATTGAAAGTTTTGTACCCTCTGAGACTTGCGCAAGGAAAAAACCATCTTGTAGGTGACCTGAATATGCATATATCCTAAGATTCTTCAGACCCCTGTTGCATAACACACTCAGCGATTACTCCAGTTACACTCTTGGCGTCACAGAATACCAGCGTTGAAAAATGGCTACTAGTATTATTCAATCAGTAACTTCAATTTTCGCTATTGTCAGACCACAACCATCGCACACAACAGCAATATATCCTCTCGCTGTTAGACACAGCTTCACCTATCTGTACTCGAGGATATATTAGAGGCAGCACCGCTAACAATTTACAAAGAATACCGCAAACCATTATATGATAATAAATCGAAAAAGTGATAAACAAAAGTATCAATCATGTGCCTGCTGCGGACAGACGTAAACTGGTGCAAGTCAAAACAGCTATATGATTACTGCATTGACCTCGCATTATTACTCTCATCTGTAATATGCCCACAAAAGCGCTCATTCATCATTGTGATACACTTTTTGTGGAGGAGAATACCAGCTATAGGCGATCGGTTGTATAGACAAATTTGCCTTGATGAACAGTCTATGGATAAATTGTTACTTTAGAGTTTCTTATTTCGCGTTCACTGAGCATTTCATCCATGTAGGAGGCGGAGGAACCTTACACCATTTTAATCTAGGAAGACGCAAATGCTAGATCGTAGGTTTTGTCACAGGAAGGCTCCCGGTGAAAAAAAAATGAGCGTGAGACCCTAAGAGTAATTGGCTGAAAGGATAAGAGTTTGTTTTTTTTAGAGTTGTTGTTCCAATTCTATTTACCCCAACACCAATATTTTCATGACTTTCTAGACAGAAAGTTCACACAGCTGTATGCTTATTAAGGTACGGTATCCTTTGGATCATTTCCTGATTTGTCTGACAACTGGTAGTCACTTGTGCTGGATTCCCCTTGAAATGGTGTGCTCAGAGTAAGATGGACAGAAAGGTACTACAGACATTGCCTGCAAACATTGATATGTGTAACCCACGCATAACACAATACCGTTGAAACGTCAACAAAGAAGTGATCCAAAGAGTGTTTCGAGAGGGAGAGTATGAATGATCGGCACCCCAAAGCGGTACGTACATCATTGTTTGTATTCAAACCAGTTGCCACGAGTGCAAGATACTCCCGGTAATTTCCCAGCAGGGTGGATCTCGGGTAGAAGTCAGATTTCAGATTTCCCACCCCAGTTTTCATTAACCCTCCAGCAGGGTGACGTTTCCGACAGTTTAGAATGTCATTCCTCTTATAGAAAGTCGTAATGTCCAATGGGCACATGCACGCTCTCTCTTCACACCCCCCTCTCTTCTGTGTTTACAGGGACCGAAAACGTTTGAGTCCGCTGGCAACTAGCCCCGCTGACCATTGAGGATCCAGGTTGCGCGTGATAAAGAAACCTGAAGCGCTGCTTCCTGTCCATTGTCTTATTTGAGCTGCTTGCTGAGAATGAAATGAATGGGATGGGTCAAATTACGGGAGAGTTTCCGAAGTCCGTCAGCAAGGATTGATACTCTTAGCTAAATCCATTGGATCCAGATTTTTACTATGCCAAAAAAAGAAAAGGGAAACTAAAATGAGAAAGAGACTCCAAAGATGACATGCAGAATATGATAAGCTACCAAGACATTTGTTTGAACATGTCAGCTCGACATGCTATTTCTTCGAATGATGACCCTCTTCCATTATATCATTCTACTGGCACTCTGAGAAACTTCGGATGGAAAATGGCACCTTCTCCCTCCTCCTATGTCTTGTCGAATGGTGCAGAAAATGAAAGATGAGACACACATTGCTTTCTGATGCATCTGCCATGTAAAAGTATGGTACAACCCAACAGTAGCCAGAACAACCTAGTCTCTAAGAGACGCTACATGCGTATGGTGGTCAGGTTCAAGGAATAAGAGATTTGGATTGGGCTACACTTGATCTTAGCCATATAGACTATGAGTGACAGACTTGGATTGAAGCAGAGAGTCATGATTCCCATCATCATGCTGCGTAAAAAGAGAGTTCAACTAAATCACTCACCATTCGGGAAATAATCCGATCGGATATCGATGAGTCTATCATTCGAGGACATGGGAGAGGTTGAACCCAATAGCTTGCGGAAGCGTGGGTGCAAGCCTAAAATCTCGATTTGTCCACCCTTTAACTACATTTGGACCTTAGTTTAACGTATTGAAGAGTGGTTGTCAGCAAGGCGAATCACAACGCAGCGGAGCCAATTCCGTTCTCTCAAAGATTCAGAGGCGGAGTAGGAGAAACGGGCCAGTACCAGCCACAGGTATCAAGGTCATGAGAGGGAAGACAGGTGAGTGCTAAAATTTGAGAGCATTGGGTCTTCGGCGCAGTAGCCATTCTTGCACCATGAACAGAAGTAAGTTGTTGGATCGGCATCGGTCGAAGTGTGTGAATTTACAATACGTGTGCTTCAAGGAGGGAACGACAGGGCGGATCAACACCGTTAACGGTGTTGTTGTACAAATATGACAATAACACGGCCATTACCATATCGCACATGGCCAGACACCCCTTAGAATAGAGTTTCAATTGTGCTCATTCCGTCCTGGGAAATTGCCAATCACGGTAACTCCATTGGTTAGCGGAGAGTATAGCCTGGGAATGAATCATCGCCAACACAGGATACACAGGATACACAGGTAAGCAAAAATGAGAAGCGATGTCGAGCTTGGAAGACGAATGGACAATACTGTTACCAGCCCTCTAATCCATGTTACCATAGTAGCTGCGAGAAGGAGTCGAGATCAGAAAGAGACTAAAAAACCCCTTCCTATGAAGGCTTTATAGACAGGTACGACTTTTAAAACACCTTTTTTCGGTTTTTCAGGGTGGCGGAGGGAAAAGAAAAAAAATATCTTTTAAACTCACACGAGTAGTATAAGAAACATAGCCATTCAATTCTATAAACTATGTAGTTCGGTTTCAAGGATCCAGTTCCGAACAATAGACAGCTTAGTGCCATATAAAAGCACATGTTTCCCTGCTACATTCCCTTGTTCTTGCAGCCTCCCACTCTGTCCTCCCTTTTTCCTTTCCTTCCTCCTTCCTTGAGCTCCTAGTCTCTCTTTCTTCTATCCACTTTTCCATTTCTCTTTCAAAGCACACACAAACATTTACTCAAGTGTGTAGCCTCCTCCCTTCCGTCACCTATCTATTCTTACACTAATATAGTCATGTCGACCGAACAAAAAATCCCTTACGAGGACGAGAAGCACCACAATCCCATTGAGGTCTCAGAGGATTTCGTTGACGGCGAGATTGTCGAAGAGACTCAGTTTACATGGTACATTAAGCTCCTATTGACCTCTCTATAGCTATGATAGCCTTATGGCGGCTATGTGTTTTCCCCACCAGCTGACTGATATATCTGTTGTCTTTGTCTTTGTCTTTGATTTCCAATCCCAGGCGCGCTGCCATTGTTGGATCCCTCCTTGGATGTGTTGTCGCCGCCTCTAACCTGTATGTTGGTCTGAAGATTGGTTGGACCTTTGGTGCTTCTCTTTGGGGTGCCATCTTTGGCTTCATTATCCTCAAGCCTCTTGCTCGTATGATGGGTAGCAATTTTGGCCCCAAGGAGAACGCTACATGCCAGGCTGCTGCCACAGCCGCTGGTGGTTTGTCTTCTGGTTTTGTCACTGCCATCCCTGCCATGTACCGCATGGGTCTGATGGGCGAGGGTAGAACTCCATCGGACGACGCCCTTACTCTCACTCTCTGGACACTCTCGGCTGCCTTCTTCGGCATGTTCTTCGCCATCCCTCTTCGTACCCACTATGTCATCAACCAGGATCTTGTCTTCCCTACTCCCCGCGCTGCTGCTGAAACCATCAAGAACCTGCACAAGGCCGGCTCGAATGCAGCTAGCGATGCCAAGAAGACTGCCATGATTATGATGCTCGCCTTCTTTGTCGCCATGATCTGGGTTCTGCTTGGTCACTTCATTCCCGGCATCTTCGATACCCTCCACATCCTGTACTACATTGGCTACGCCGCCAACTACTCGAACATGATCAATGCTGATGCCGTTTGGGGCTGGACCTTCGCCTTCGACTTTTCGTTCTTCGGTGCCGGTCTCATGACTCCTGCTTCGACTGTCTGGTCCTTCCTGTTCGGTGAGTTGCTCGCCTTTGGTATTGTTGGACCCCTTCTTGTCGACAGCGGCTATCTCGAGGGTGCTCGCGGCTTCACCAAGCCCAACAACGGCTCTGCTCAGTCTTGGTTCCTGTGGCCCGGTATCGCCCTCATGGTCTTCACTTCGTTCGGTGAGTTGGGTGTCCATTTCAAGTCGCTCTGGTTCGGTGTCATGTCTGGTGTTTACCAAATCCGCAACCTTATTCGCCGTCTGTTCAAGCGCGCTACCCTCGAGAACTCTGCTGAGCACGTCTCCAAGGACCCTGTGCCCCCTCATCTGCAGGTCCCTACTCTGTGGTGGGTTTCTGGCCTTATTGTCTCGATGATCTTCACCATCGTTTTGATGGCTGTCGATTTCAAGATTCCTTTCTACTGGACGCTCCTTGCCATTGTTATTTCGTTCATCCTTGCTTTCGTCGGTCTCCAGGCTTCGGGTGAGACTGATATTAACCCCACCGGCTCGATCGGCAAGGTCTCGCAGCTCATCTTCGCCCGCATCCCTGGTGAGACCCACGTTGTCCAGAAGACCAACTTGATGATGGCCAACATCTCGGCCTCTATCTGCTCGCAGGCTGTCGACATGGTTGGTGATTTGAAGACCGGTCACTTGCTCGGTGCCTCGCCTCGCTCCCAGTTCTTGGCCCAGGCTGTTGGCTCTCTGTTTGCTGTCGCTGCTGCAGTTCCTCTCTTCATCCTGTATACCTCTGCCTACAAGTGCATTATCGACGAGTCGATTGGAAAGTGCGAGTTCGGCCTTGTTGCTGTCATCACCTGGCAGAACGTCTGCAAGTTCTTGACTGAGGGTAACTCACTTCCCAAGGAGTCTATTATCACAACCATTGTCTTGGCCGTTCTCGCCATCGTCAACATCTTGATTCGCATCAAGCTTGTCCCTGAGCGCCTCCGCCCATACTGGATCAACCTCAACGCTGTCGGTCTTGGTTTCATCAACCCTTCGCCTGCTATCCCCATTGCCATGTTGACTGGCTGGACCGCTGGCAAGCTCTGGGCTCGCTTCAGTGCCAAGACCCACGAGAAGTTTATGTACTCGGTTGCTGGTGGTTTCATTGCTGGTGTCGGTGTCGCCGGTATCATCAAGGCCTTCCTCACCCTCAGTGGTGTTCAGTCTGGCCAGATCACAGCTGGATGTGGTCATGACGGAGATCTCTGCTAAACATCCTTAGCTATCCATTTCCTATTCATATATCTCCACTTGTACTATAGTCTTGTCTTGAATACAATTACCTTTATTTGTTGTGTCTATTTCTATGTTCACTCTGTCTGCTGAAAGCTTGGAAAATGATTAATACAACTTCATGAATGTTTTTTTCGTCGGTGGTTTGACTGATCGCAAAGCCACAAAGACCGTTTCGTCGTTAAAATTTCAGAGCATCCTTCCACTATTTTTAATCCCCCATTCCACCCACTTGTCTCTTTCTCATCCCCTTCCTCTTCTCCATATCCAAACATAATCACCATGGCCAACGCTGACACCATCAAGGATCTCCACGCTGCCTTGAACTACCTCACAGAGAGTGCTCCCTCTCCTCTGCCTGCCGCTCTGGCGAAGCCCAAGGTTGGCATTGTCTGCGGTTCAGGTCTTGGTGGTCTCGTCAATACCCTTCGCGAGAAGGTCGAGTTCAACTACAGTGACATTCCCGGCTTTGTCACTAGCACTGGTATGTCACACCCCCCATCCACTCTGTCTGTTCATTTGCATGCACATGGCAAATGGTAAATGTAGATGCAAACGAAACAAAAACGTTCCTGTTTCTCACTCAAAGTTTGGATTATTTTGACGTTGAAAAAACTTTCTATGGCTGCTTTGAAACGTCCAATTGCTTTCGTTTCTCTTTCGATTGAACTGAACAGTCGTTGGTCATGCTGGCAAGCTCGTTTTTGGCTTGCTGGGTGAGAAGGCTACCCCCACTGTTTGCATGGTCGGCCGCTTCCACTTTTACGAGGGCTTTGCCTTGGCTCAGACAACCTACCCCATTCGCCTGATGTCTCTGTTGGGCGTTGAGACTCTTATCGGTAAGTAAACTTTTTGTGTCCACGGACACCCACAAAAAAAAAACATATATACACAAGAAAACAAACACATCACCAGTAGGTAGAGAAGGCACACGACCATCTGCTGTTTGGAAGGACATATGTCCAGTTTGGCGTTGGGAGTGAGCGTTGATAGTCTTATCTCAGCATTCTTGGAGAGGAGCAGCTATGGTTGACTTTCCATCACCCCGCAAATTCAAGCGGAGGGAGATCGTCAGGACCCACTTTTTTGTCTGTCTTTTGACTGGCGGTTTTGGATGCAAGCGGTGTTGTACTCTCCCACGAGTATGGAGGTACCCCTTTTGTCGCTCACCCTCCAATCAGCCCTCATACCCTCATCCACAACCATCAAAATTAGAAAGCTGGCACTTTGATGTTCCTGGGGCAAGCAATTAAAACGCGGGGATAGTGGAGAAATGGGGCGCACTCTTTTTTCGAGCTCACACCATGGAATACATCTTGTGGGATAGTTGGAGAACACACAAACATAGAAGTATCCAAAGCAGAGCATACACCAAACCAAAAAAAGCTCAACTAACAAACAAACCCACGCCCATTGTCATTTCTTGTGCAAAATAGTGACCAACGCTGCTGGAGGACTCAACCCTGCCTATCAGATTGGCGATGTCTGCATCATCGAGGACCACATCAACCTCCCTGGCATGACTGGAAACAACCCCTTGATCGGCCCCAACATGGCCGAGTTTGGACCTCGCTTCCCCCCTACCTCGGATGCTTACTGCCCCCGCCTGCGTCGCCTTGTGTACGAGGCTGCAAAGAAGCTTAATGTTCCAAAGTTCTTGCACGAGGGTATCTACGTCTTTGTGTCTGGCCCCTCGTATGAGTCCAAGGCTGAGTGCCGCTTCTTGCGCCAGATTGGTGCCGATGTTGTCGGCATGTCGACCATCCCCGAGGTGATCGTTGCTCGCCACTGCGGCATGAAGGTTCTCGGCATGTCCCTTGTCACCAACCGTGCCGTTATCCATCGCGATGTCCGCAGCGACCCCGATGCTCCCCCAGAGGTCCGCCCCATGGAGGAGAAGATTGCTTCGCACGAGGAGGTCCTCGAGGCCGCCAACGCCCGCGCTCTTGATCTGCAGACTCTTGTCCAGCACCTGGTCGACATGATCTAGAGGATGCTTTGTATTTTTGTTTGTTTGTTTGTTCATAATCACCTCCCCCATTGACTTCCAACTTAGATGACACCAATGTCAAGCTCTAGACATCCTATATAGAAAGGAACAACAATTTTGTAAAAATATATTCACAAATGTCTTATTGTAAGAAATCAAAAAACACAAAGGATGAAAATGCTGCTGCTCAAATTATTTATTAGCACAGCACCGCTCTGTTAAAACCATGAAAGCAACGGTTTCTTCAGCAATATATATGGCTTGATATGTTATATTTTGTATATTCTTTTTTGAACTTTTTTTATATATCTTTCTACTCCTCGTCACTAACTTCGATATCCTCCTCGCCCTCAAACAGCTGATCATCAATGCGAACGTTCTCAACGCCTTTAGACAACCGAGCCTCAAACTCTTCCTGTGTCTCCTCCTGCTCCTCGCGTTGGTATGAAGAGAAGTCAAAGACGTTGTCGTCGTCGACGTCGTCTTCGGCGCCAGCCATCTCGGGGTTGAAGTCGAACAGTTCCTTTCCAGAGAAATTGAGCATCTTGCCGGCCTTGTAGGCGGCCTCCTTGGCCTTGCGCTTGGCTGCCTCCTCGGCCTCGGCACGCTCGGCACGCGTCTTCTTCCACTGAGCAAACGACTCTTCTGTAACAGGTGTTAGATTCTTGCCCAGCTTGTGACGCTCTGTCTCCAAGAACTCTTCGATCGAAATGACCTCCTTATTAGCCTCTGCACGCAACTCAGCCTTGGTCTTGAGCACGAAGCCTGGTGGCAGAGCATGACGGTATTTGCAGCTCTGGCCTGAAAACCAGAAAGATTATCGTATTGAGATGGAGATAAAGAGAGAGAGAAAAAAAAACCAAATGCAATGGGTGTCAAACAAAAAAAGTTGTCTAAATTGCTTACCCTCCCACTACGCTTCTTGGCGGCATCCAGTGGTCCAAAAGCCAAAACAAGTGATGTGTTGACATACCTCCGTTAGGGCACTCCCAGAACCAGCCATACTTTTGGTTCTCAATAGCCTCCAAAAAGTACTTGCACACAATGTCTGTTGTCGTCTGGTTGCCCTTCTGAGCCTTTGACTTGACGACAGACTCCAACTTGGACTGATCCCACTTGTCCATGGTATCTATTATATGTTAAATAGGGTGAGTTTCAAGCGAATGGTTCCCAAGTTATGAAATTGTGTTAGTGCTCAAGTCTCGACCATGCTCCCAAGTCGTGCGTAAAGAAGAAAAAAATAATTTTCTCCTTATCTGAAAACAGCCCCAAAGTCCATACCATTCTTCTTCTCCTCATCACGGCTGTCCGTGTACAAATCCTTCTTGGTTGTCTTGCGTTCCACGTTTGGATCATGGGAGAATTTGCACTTGTCACCCTTCTGACAGGTACCCTGCTTGAAAAAGGCGCAAAGAATGGTCTTGGGGTTGACACCAAAAGGCACCTTTTGTTGCACCTGCACAGGCTTGAACAGCTCTGCAAGTTCCTCCTTCTTTGCTTGCTGAGCCTTCTTGCGATCCATCTGCGCCTGTCGTTCTCTCTCCTTCTCGGCCTAATATTATGACACCAATAAAAGGACGATGTTAGCAAATAGGGTCTTTCCCCAGAAATACCAAGATCGTGTCCACAAACTCTTTTGCCGCATGTTTTCTTCTTCTTCTTCTTCTTCTTCTCTCACCATCGCCTTCTTGGACTGGCCAGCCATAGCGGCCTGGTTCTTCACGTTCTCGACATAACGGGCGACCTTGGCGGACTTGTTCTTGTTCTTCAGACCAAAAGTCTTGTCCTCAACGATCTTGTTTTTCTTGGCTTCCTGCTTTTTTGGGGGCATGCTGAAACTATATGCAATGTATGTCTAACGATGGTAATGTGGATGTAACAATGATGAATGGAATTCCTTTGGTAATGAAAATTGGGCTGCTTTAGGAACGCTGCTCAATGGACCCAATGGAGTGAATGGAAACTGCGATTGAGGAAAGATGCACCCAAACAGAGAAAATGGTGGCGCAGCACACAAACCCCATTCTTCCAAAACAACCCCTCATACATCATACTCTAGACAAACTCTAGGACAAAATATACTTTATTATTCTGCTGCTGCAGAGCTTTCTATGTTGCGATTCGGTAGTGTGGTTGTATCATCAACAACTGCTGTTGTTGTTGCTGCTGATGCTGCTGCTGCAGTAGCAGCATCTTTTGCCCAAACAGGGAGCTCCGTTTCATATGACCAGTCTGCAGTCTGATACTTCCACGCATGCAAGTACATGCTTCGCTTCTCAGGTGGAGGATCGGGCTTGTTGGGCTGCCGACAGACATTGCAGAATCCAGCTTGCGAGTTCTCTACTTCGACGAGCCCCGCACTATCCTCTGCAAGTGCTAAATCCAGCTCGTCTTCTTGGTCTGCCCGCTGTTGGAACTTGGCCACCACTGCTTTCTCCACTTCTTCGGATACGCCACCTTGGCCATTGGTTGGTCCCCATATGCTTGTGTCGTGGTAGAGGGGATCGTTTGCAATCGGATGGCCGAGATACTGCAAATGTACGCGGATTTGGTGGGTGCGTCCTGTAATCGGTTTAGCGAGGACAACCGATGTATTGGTCTGCGGATCGTATTGAAGACGCTCAAAAACAGTCGAACATGGTTTGCCCTCTGAGTGCACAACGCTGAGTGTCAGCTTGAAGCACGCGATCTTGATAGGCTGGTGACATTCCGTCACGCCACTAAATGGATTGTGGGGAAGAAGATTTAGCATGCCTGTAAATTGCATATATTACGAGTAAAAAAATGAACCCTCCTCTAAACCCAGCTACGGACAAAATCAAAAACATGTTCAAGCATAGTAGATTACGTACCTTGGGAACTCTCCCTTGACCTTGCAAACATACTGCTTATGAATCACACATTGCCTCATCATACTCTCAATCTCACGAGCCTTTTCGACAGACTTTGCAATCAACATGAGTCCAGAAGTGAGACGATCCAGGCGGTTGGCAGCTAATCCAAATCCAATTAGAAACGATGACAGAAATTAGAACGAGTCAAATATAACAGAAAAAAAAGGGCACATAACAACGCTTTCATCGCGTTAATCTCGACGACATACGATAAAGGTCTTTGTATCCTTGTTCCTTTATGAGGATGTGTAAAATGGTATTGTGTCGATAGCGGCCACTTGGATGCACGGGTATACTGCTGGGTTTGTCGACCACGAGAATACCATCCTGGTCCAGTACAACTTTGACAGGTAGGTCTGCAACGGGAGGCTCATGTCGATGAATCCTATGCTCGAGAACGTCGCTGTTCCGCAAAATGTATTTGCTAGTAACAGTGGAACCGTTAACGGTAATGAGTCCTGCTTTGATGGCGTTCTCCTGAACTCCAGAAAAATAAAAGTCCCATTTCTACGTTAGCCTAGGTGGTAGTACATAATGACAAATGACAGCTATGACCCTGCTAGGCCTTAGATCCTAAACATGAGAACTGTGTTGACCGTACATAGTATTTGGCGTCCCTGTCTTGGAATTCAGTTCTCATGACCTCGATCAGCTCTCTGCCCAACCAACGACCTTTGGCGTATGTCTGATAGCGGTAAAAGTACGGCTTGACTTTGCGCAGGCCTATAAAGACGTAACAAAAAAAACAAGCTAAGGTTGAGAATAGAGCACTAGGAAGGCCACCAAACAAGATGCAATAATGCACAGTGATCCACCCCTTACCATGCTCGAAGAAGTACTCTGCATTATTAAGGGATTCTTCGTTCTCAGAAGGATTGATTTTGTACTTCTTTGGCTTGTTCAGCTGTTGGCCGCCATAGTGGTTGTGCTTTGACTCTTTGTGGCGTTTCGATCCAATGTGTACTGTGGTTTCCTGTGTATTATTTGAGGATTCTGGATTATGTTGTGAGGATACCACCTCCTCTATGACAGCCGCCTCCCTAGTATTCTCTTGTGAAGAAGGGATCTATTAAAGGAGGATCAATCAAATATTGTTAGGACCTTTTTAAACAGCCAAAGTGGGGTGAGGAAAATAGGCTCTTCAAAAGTGATGTGTACCTGTGAGCTCATGCCGAAGAATCGAGCTGTCGAGGATGCTACAGGGATGCGGAGCAATCGATGCTGGGACAAGAAGCGATTCAACATGGCTCATGGAAAGATCGCCCTGGTGGCGGTGACTGTTATCAAAAAGTCCATTTGTCCATTTTCTCGCTCTCTCGTTCTTTCTCTTTGTGGGTGCATATCAATGTTTCAACTTGTCTAATTCCTCTTCTTCTTTTCTCTTTAATTTCCTCACTTTACCCCTGTCAGCACACTCTCCAATGACTCCAGAAATCATCCTCTACCACTACGACTGTAAGCAAAGATTCCTTCGGTAATTGGCTTGTTCCTGAATCTCACCCAACTCAATTCTTACACGGTATCCATCTCAACTCTCCGTATTCTAGTTTCTCCATACGCCGAGAAGATTCGCGCCGCTCTTCGAATCAAGGGGCTCGCCTGGTCATCCTGCAAGGTGTCCCACATGCCTGACGGTCGCCCGTATGTCGATTTTATTCCCCCTTGTCAGGCTGTGACGGGAATAGAGACTATGACTTCCATCATGTTAAAATGAACCCTTTTTTTCTCTTTCTTAATATCTCAAAGATTCATGGCCCCTATCACCCATGGCTACCGTCGGATACCTGTGCTTCAGATTGGCAACGACATTTACTGCGACACCCAAGCCATCTTGGACGAACTTGAGCGTCGCTACCCTACGCTGACCCTCTACCCTCCTCGACGAGGTTCGTTCAAGCCAGACTATGCCCTTTACGACATTACGAGTCAATGGGTTCAGGTACGTACCCATACAAAGATGAAGTATAATTTATTTTATGTGGTCAACATTTGCTTCTTTCCCACACCCTCGAGCCGAACTATCTCCGCCGCTCGAATTGGGGCAGTGACCGCCATGTGAGGCGAGAGGAATGGCTATGCGACTGTGCAGTGAGATTGCGCATGTGGAGGAAGAGTAAACACACAAACAAATGCAATTCTTTTTTAACGTTTCGAGGTCGGTTAAACTTTTTCCGTTGCGTTACCACCGATCATTTTGTGGAGTACTTTACCTTTGTTTTGCTCAACTCTTTTTGCCTGTACGCAAACATTTCTGCCGCGTGTTTTGATTTGCTATTCTACGATCGGTTATTTCTCTGCATCAGCACTCTTTCTAAAGTGCAGAGGACCACCTTCTTGCTTGGATATCTTCTTTTTTCGGCGCCCACATCTATTGGCACGTTGCCCGTTGTTCACTGATTACCGTTTCCCCCGCGGATGGCGATAAGATCTAACCACTCAATATGTCCTCCATACACTTCAATCGCTTGTGACTCTCCTGTGCTCCATTCTTCTTAGAGCACCTTGTTCAAGGCAAGCTGGACCCAGATGCCTTGGGATCCTACACCCGAAGAGGTGAAGCGTAGTCCATTGGCCGCCACGTTTGGCGACCAAGCGTTTGTCAACGACCGTAATGGTATTTCCGGAGTGACTCCTGCCAAGCTGCGCCAAATGAAGCCGCTTCTTCAAGACGGCTTTATCTCGGCCCTGGACACGCTTGAGGCCCAACTCCGCCCACTGCAGCAAGAGAAGGAGTATGGCTTCTTCCTGGAGACGTCGACGCCTTCCATGGTCGATATCAACATCTATTGGAACTTGTGGTTCGTTGTCGTCACTAATGCCGTACCTGAGCTTCTTAACACAGACACCTACCCAGGCATCTTGACTTGGTTTAAGCGCATGCAGCTTTACATCAAGAACCATAAACACCGCGAGCTCGACGCCGTCCCTATCACTCCTGAGCAAGCCCTCCAGGCTGCTCGCCAGGCCACTGCAGCTGGCCAGACCACCACTGTCAAGGCCGATCACAATATCCACTTGGTCCACCCGGCTGAAAGACTCAAAGTCGGTGACTGGGTCTCCATCTCTCCTAATGACTACATGAAAGTCCCAGTGCAGGGCAGGATTGTTGGCCTCTCCACTCGTCAGATCGCCGTCCAGCCACGCCCGCTAGCAGAGTTCCCAGACGTTCAAGTCACGATCCATTTCCCGCGTTTTGGTTACGTTGCTAAGCCTATCGCCCCTGGCACCAATGCTCTCCCGAAGGCCTCCCTGTAAGACACATGAATTGATAACAATCAGAATGTAGAGAAGGTACCCTTTACCAAGGGAGGGTTGAATATAAAATAGTATAAATAGTATTTACCATTTTGATGTGGGCAAAACTATACAAATGAATACGTCCTCATGGCAATCATGCGAGATGGGTGCACGTGTCTCCTAAAAAGTCCAACAAAGGAAGGCGCGACCCCATCTTGCACTGTGGCATACATGAATATTGATCAGGGTTCAATGTGAACTTTTAGTCGCAAAATTGTCTTTCAGGCATTGGTGATACCAAGTGTGATAATTACCAAGGGTAATTCAGAGCGTTGTTCAAGGTTATGATCCTGAACGCGTGTTACAAAGTCGCACTATGATCTTTTGTTGCCTGCATTGTACACCAGTTTCTTGTATTTTTTTCTTTTCTTTGGTGTTCAAAAAGGACAAAAAAAAACTCTTGTAAACTGCTCGGACTTGACCCCCCTTTTTTTTAATGGGCCTCAAAAGAGGGTTTCATTCGTCGACGCGCACCTGCCCCGCACTCTTGCGAGACACGGCCGCCCGTTGCAAAATAGAGATAAGCTATCTAACTATGGAATAAAGGGTGGAGGGTGACCCTTTTTTTTGCTGCATGTATTGTATGCCATTTTTTTTTGCATTTTTCCTCTCTGCTTTGTATATTAGCTCATATTGTTTCTGGGTCGCCTTCCGTCCTGTCACTTGTAGAGTAGCTAGGTAGCCCTCCTCTAGTTCCTATTACCGACGGGT
>JAAAIY010000295.1:0-36213 GCA_016098105.1 Actinomortierella wolfii
TGTGTCAGACAAAAAAATTCGGCCACAAAAGTGGCTCAAAGTACAGGAAGGGATACAACTCTACGTTTAGGTATATATATGAACCTCTTCCATGCGCTTCAATGCATCCTGAGAATCTTTGTTTCCTTGTTTGGCGGCTTAGTTAAACCATAGCGACGCAAGACTGTTGCTCCGAGAAACGCCGCGGCCATGGAGATACATGAATTCTAAATGGTATTGTCCAGAGGCATTACCTTGTTCGGCAGCCTTACGCAACCAGTGTACGGCCATGACATCATCTTGTTCGACACCACGCCCTTTCATGTACATGGTACCAAGGATACCTAGAGCTTCTTCGTTACCTTTTTCTGCTGCGTGCCGCATCGTTGTAAAGGCAAGAGAGTCGCTTTGTAAAACGTCCTGCCCATGCATATGCATCAGCCCAATATTGTAAAGTGCAGAGGCATTCCCTTGTTGGGCGGCCTTGTAAAACCACTTGAGGGCCTCACCGTAGTCTTCATCGACTCCCCATCCTTTTTTTTACATTATGCCGATGGCATTCTGAGCGCCCTCATCACCTTGTTCAGCAGACTTGAGCATCCAGTAGACAGCTTGACTCGAGTTGCGTTCGACCCCTTTGCCTCCCAAGTAAGCGCCAGCGAGCCAGAACTGTGCACTAGGATTGCCCATTTCAGCGGCCCGGCGGAACTATTCGACGGCCTCCTTGTATTTCTTTTCGGAAACAGTACATCGGCTGTACATAACACCAAGGTTAAGCATGCCAGCCACATTGCCCTGCTCTGCTGACATACGGAAATACTCGGCGGCATTGTTAATTGTCCTTCTGCACCCCAACACCCGTCCAATACAGCTTGTTAAGAGTGACTTGGGCATCGCGATTGACTTGATCAATAGGCTTGAGAAGCCATCTCTCCCTCTAAGTATGCACGCGCGAGATTGTGTTGCGCTTTGGCATTGCCTTTTTCAGCTGCTTGAAGGAACCACTTAAAAGCTTCGTCGTAACTCTTGTCGACGCCACGACCTCTACTGTACATCTTTGCGGCGCTATTCATGCCTTCTACACCACCATTCTCTGTCGACTTGAGGTAGTACTTGAATGCATCGGAATCGCTCTGTCCGACTTCAATCAATCCCCTTCTTGTAGAGCTTACCAAGAGCCTTCAGACCATCGGCATCATCTTGATCAGCTGATTTGCGAATCCACTTGAGTGCTTCAGAGGCGTCACATTGGACTCCTTGACCTCTCAAGTACATCAATCCAAGTTGACATTGAGCTTTGGAGTTGCCTTGTTTAGCAGCCTTGAGGAACCATGCGAAGGCCTCGGACTCGTCTTTTACCACCCCGATTCCTTTGCTAAACAGGATGCCGAGACTGGTCTGGCTATCGGCATTACCTTGGTCCGCAACCTTGCGGATCCAAATTATGACTTTATTGTTCTGTTCGACACCGGTACCATCCAGATACATTTTTCCTAATAGATATTGCGCCTCTGCATCCCCTTGCTCAGCTGCTTTCCTGTACCAAATAGCTGCTTCTGTATAGTTTCTTGAAGTACCACTGCTATTGTAATAAAATTCGCCTACATGGGTTGGCCGCGGATGTGGCCTTGCTTGGCAGCTTTAAGATATGCGTTGAATGCTAATGATTTTTTTCCGCCCCACTAATATGAGATTGCCTCTCGTACGATTCTTCCAGCTCAAATTGTGCTTCCATATAGTCAGAGTCCACATTTTGAATCACACTGCTGACGCTACATGCTTCCACTCTCGATTGCGTACCATTACTGTGAATAGGGTTGCCAGCACTATTGAATGTGCCATCGTCATCTCTTCGCAGTGTCGCTGTGGTAGAAGCTGGTATTACAATGGTCTATTGGGTGTTCTTAAGATCCTTGGTACTAGGATGAACGAGTGCTGACTCTATGACGGCATCGAGGGGATCAGCGAGGTCGTCTAAGGGATCATCTTCCTCATCTGTGATCATCATACAGGCTTCAGGTCGTTTCTCGGGGTCTTGGTTCCAACATCTCTCTACCCACTTTCGATAGTCTTCTGGTGTATCATTTGGTAGCTCTTCACGACCACCATTTATGATAACCATCATCACTGCAAAGTGGTTGCCTTTGTCTCTAAATGGAGTCGTACTGTTGGCTGCCATCTCCCACATGACCATCCCAAGCGCATACATGTCCGATTTGGTCGAGAACTTTGGTCGACCATCAAGAAGCTCAGGGGCAAGATAGCAAGGTGTGCCTTGTAGAGCATTAGTTTTGGAGATTGATGTACCCTTGACCGCGGCTAGACCAAAATCACACAATCTGACCTCTTGATGTTTTGTCAACAGAACATTGGCACTCTTGAGGTCGCGATGGAGGATATCCTGTGAATGTATAAAGTCGAGACCACGAGCGATCTCCTGAGAGATGCGTCTCTTTGAAGGCCAGTCGAGTTGACGGCGTAGAATGGCATTGTTGAGAGATCCACCTTCGGCATATTCCATGATCAAGACAAGATGTCCCTCAAGGTAAGTGGTGCCATAGAATTGGATGATATAACGATCCTTGAGTTGTTCAAGTATTCCAATTTCTTCTTGGATTGTTTTATCGAGTTTTGTTTCCTCTCGAGAAATTGCAAACTTCTTGACGGCGACCCGGCGCTCCCCCCACTTGGCATGGTAGACCGTTCCATATCCGCCTCTACCGATGATCTTACCCAAGACTAAAGCCTGTTCACCCTATCAAAGTTTATAAGCAAAATCAAGAGAAAAATGTTGTGAGATGGACAGCGTTTCACTCGGAACAAGCCTCAGATCCCTCCTCCGCGGCGTACCATTTATTTATTGAGTATAGCCAGGATGATATGATGAAGACAGAGAGATGTATTAAATGCTGACAATGAATGTTCAAAATGTTGAAATGAAGACGAAGAATGAAGGAAATGAATGTTTCCGTGGTTGATGTAGGCGAACTGAGGGAATGACTAAGTAAAGAGGAAATAGACGTGGAAACCATAGCATGCCATGATTTTGCCCTACGATAGTATACTTCGCCCACGAGTTTGCCTGTTGGTACGATGTCCACCGCTTTAATGCAGTCCTCAATATTTCTTGTCTCCCACACTGTGCTTCAACAAAAGTCGACGATCACGACAAGCACTCTCTTTCACATCTCTTTTTCCTGTGTACATCATGCAAACTTGCAGAGCACAGTGAATCATGCCCATCTTTCTCCTGGTGAAACACCACTAATGTTTCCCTCTGGGGACGCTTGTTTATGCTAAGGGCGAAGAAGAAAGATGAGTACAATGGTATGCCTCCTCGTTCAATTGTAAATATGGTGACCCTTCCATGGAGATTCTCTGTATGGTTGCAACACAAACAACACCCACAATGAAATATTGCATAGCAGTCGGGAAGATAGTTTCACCCTTTCCCGTTTGAATGCCCTTTCAATGGACAAAATGCATGACCAGTTGCAGGTCACACGAAACTGGCATATTATTCTACTACACCAAACTCCAGAACCAGAGATACAAGAACACCTGTGGGAGAGTCAGAAACGTAATACAACATTTTGGACTGAAGCAGTTGAGGACACTATCTTATATGGCCTAGAGCAGACCAAGGATTAAAAAGGAGGGGTCGAACACAGGATTGCATGTTGAAAGCACTCGCGACAAGGAGCTCGGATGAGCTAAACCCACTCTTCAAGTTTGGAGGACAGAAGAGTTGAATAAAAAAAGTTCTCTGCTTGCGTAGATTGACTAGCCAGAATGCCGCAGAACCCAAACGATTATAGGGCATCGATAGTGTATAGCGGTTTCGGGATACCTCAGAGACATACACGTAAACTCTTTACGACTCACGTATTTCTATCACGGCCTGGTCCCAGTCAGCTTCATGGGTGCATTCAGAATCTCCCTTCAGATTACATTCTTGGTTACATCATTTGCTCTTTCTCGTACAGCTTAGTTAGTTCAACATGTGCATGGCTTCGACACATTGAATCACACCATAAAAACTGTATATGCTCTCGATATCAACCTTCGGGGGGTGTAGCAGGCTATCGCTGACTGTCGTTGTCATGACTACTACTTTCACTTGATGGTGCCGCTGTAGCAAGGTCGAACGATACGACAGATTGCTGAGAACTATTGAAGAACTTTGTACAGGGACAAAGATGCATAGCAATAAGCTGTCATCTACAAAAATATTCGTGGTATGTAACATCTAATCATAAATCACAATATAACCCGATGAGACCACGGAAACTCTAGAGCAATCAACCTCAATAACTTTTATTATTTGTCTTCTTAACCACCTTGTGTCAACTTCACTTTGCAAAACTATTGTGCCCACGCACATTTAGCCTTTCTCCTAGCAACGGTCGACTTCTAACGCGCGAATATGGAAATGACGTTTTTTTACAATTCTAACACCATATATGCCACATTGCCATGTTGCAGCGGAAACCACACTTATTTGAGCGAGAAGCAATGTAATTCTATCAAAAGACTCTTGGAGAAGCCAGTCATGGTAGTTTCGTGTTTGCTTATAATATGAATAATCATTTAAGAAATACAACAGCCTCCATCCAATCGCCTCAAAGCTTCCTTAGCATCTTTGTTTCCTTGAGCAGCAGCTTTTCGGAACCAGGACGCTGCAAGTTTGGTATCCTGAGGAACACCACGGCCATGAAGATACATGTATCCTAAATGGTATTGTTCAGTGGCATCACCTTGCTCGGCTGCCTTCTGCAACCAATATACAGCTTTATCGTCATCTCGTTCGACGCCTTGACCGTTCATGTACATGGCTCCAAGGACTCTTTGAGCATCTTCATCGCCTCTTTCAGCAGCAAGCCGCATCATTGTAAAGGCATGAGTGTCACTCTGGTTAACACCCTGACCGTACCGGTGCATCAGTCCAATATTGTAGTATGCAGCAGCACATCCTTGTTTGGAGGCTTTGTGGAGCCATTTGAGTGCCTCATCGTAGTCCACTTCGACTCCTAAGCCCTCCTTATACATCATGCCGAGACCACACTGGGCATCGGCAAATTCATTCATGGCGGACCTGCGCATCCAGCTGAAGGCTTGATCGAGTTTGCGCTCCACAATTTCGCCTTTCTGATATATCATGGCTACAATGTATTGCGCGTTAGCATCGTCTTTTTCGGCGGCCATATGAAACCACTTAAATGCCTCGATGTAATCCTTCTCGACATCAAAGCCTGTACTGTACATCAATGCGAGATCATTCATGCTGCCTACATGGCCTTGTTCTGCTGACTTGTGGAACAGCTCAACGACTTTGTTAGTGTCCCTTTGCACTACATTACTCGTCCAATACAGCTTGCCAAGGGTGTGTTGAGCATCAGGGTTGCCTTGATCTGCGGACTTGATAAGCCATTCCCTATACAGAGCAGGATCACGCTCGACCCCATGACCCTCCATGTATGCACACGCGAGATTGTACTGTGCTTTGGCATTGCCTTCTTCGGCTGCTTGAAGGAACCACTTAAAAGCTTCGTTGTAATTCTTATCGACACCGCGGCCTCTGCTGTACATCTTTGCAACACTATTCATGCCTTCTACACTCCCCTTTTTTGCCGACTTGAGGTAGTACTTGAATGCATCGGAGTCGCTCTGTTCGATTCCACTCCCCTTCTTGTAGAGCTTACCAAGAGCCTTCAGACCATCGGCATCATCTTGATCAGCTGATTTGCGAATCCATTTGAGTGCTTCGGAGGTGTCACGTTCGACACCTTGACCTCTCAAGTACATCAATCCAAGTTGACATTGAGCTTTGGAGTTGCCTTGTTTAGCAGCCTTAAGGAACCATACGAAGGCCTCGGACTCGTCTTTTGCAACACCAATTCCTTTGCTGAACAGGATGCCAAGACTAGTCCGACCGTTGGCATTACCTTGGTCTGCAGCCTTGTGGAACCAATTGACGGCTTCAGTGCTGTTCTGTTCAACGCCGGTACCATTCAGATGCATGTCTCCCAACAGAAATTGCGCCTCTGCATCACCTTGCTCAGCTGCTCTCTTGTACCAAATAGCTGCCTCCATATAGTTTATCGGCGTACCACGACCTTGGTAGTAGAACTCGCCTACACGACGTTGGCTACCGATATGACCCTTCTCGGCCGCACAAAGGTACATGGCGAGTGCCTTTGAATCATTCACAGCTGGGTCGTTAGCTTCCTTCTCATACAATTCTGCCAGTTTGAACGCTGCCTCCGTATAGATAGCCATCATCCTTTCAATCGTGTTGTGGGTGCTTCCAGCAACAGCCTTCGATTGTGTACTACCTCTTTCACCGAGGCTAAAAACGCTGTCGAAAGTACCATTATTACTTAGCACAGACTCAATTGGAGCAGCAGATAGGTCAACGATATCCTCAAGAGAATCATCATCCTCAGCTGTGATCATCATATGAGGCTCAGGTCGCGTGTCTGGGTCTTGATCCCAGCATCTCTCTATCCAAATTCGATAGTCATCTGGTGTATCTTCTGGTATTTCTTCACGACCGCCGTTTATGATAATCATCGCCACTGCAAGGTGGTTGCCTTTGTCTCTAAATGGAGTCGTACAGTTGGCCGCCATCTCCCACATGACCATGCCAAGGGCATATACATCCGACTTGGTCGAGTAGCTTGGTTCGCTATTAAGGAGTTCGGGAGCCAAATAGCAAGGTGTTCCTGGTGTGGCATTGGCTTTAGAGATCGATGTACCCTTGACAGTGGCTAGACCAAAATCGCAGAGTTTGACTCCTCTAGTCTCTGTCAATAGGACGTTGGTACTCTTGAGGTCGCGGTAGAGAATATTCTTTGAATGTATAAAGTTGAGACCACGGACGATCCCTTGAGTGATGCGTCTCTTTGAAGGCCAGTCGAGTTGACAGTGTTGAATGGCATTGTTGAGAGATCCACCTTCGGCATATTCCATGATCAAGACAAGATGTCCCTCAAGGTAAGTGGTACCATAGAGCTGGATGATATGTCGATTTGTGATCTCTTGTATCATAGCAATTTCGCTCTGAATCGTTTCGTCAAGTCTGGCCTCTTCTTGAGAGACAGCAAACTTTTTGATGGCAACCTTGTTGCTACCCCATTTAGCATGGTAGACAATCCCAAACTCGCCTCTACCAATGATCTTGTCAACAGTCAAAGCTTTCTGGACCTTAGTTTTGTAACACGAAAAACAAGGAAGAGTAGGGTGTGTGTGAGTACACGATTTTTTCGTGACTGGATTGGGATGTGAATATAAGTTTGTCCCTGAGATTTTTTTGGTTTAGGACAATTCTGCCCACCAACATACTCCCATTGGACGCTGAAGCCTGCTAATTCAGTTCTTTGAATGTACAAGTTGAAGGATGAGCAAAGTATACAGGGAATGAATGGATGAATGAGATGAGTGAATGAGCTTGTGAAGATGAGAGAGGTTTGTGGCAATGAGGTTTTTGAGGTAAGAGAACGAAATGAATGGGAAGAGAGTGAACGCCCAGCCGAATATTTTTTTTCAGCCCAGTGAATCTCTACTTTTTTCCACGGAGACATATCTATCCTCCATGTCTCTAGCATGCATTCATGCGAATGGTTGAGTACTACAACAACCTTCCAAATAATGCTACCACGGGAAGGGCCATGCATAACAGAAAAAGATGGCAAGCATGGCATAACAGTAAGTTCTGTCCGTGGTGACAAAAATTTACATAGAGATGTGCACTGCCAAATGTGAAGAATGTCGAGGGATGAATGATTAGTGCAATTGGCATTTTTAATCGAACCAGATAAATCTCTTTCGCCCCCCCCCCTATCCTACTTGATAGCCTCCAAGAGATGGACGTCCACGGCAACAGCTCTTCTGACGGACCTCGAGACTCAACTTTTCCTGCCTCCTTCATCTGCCGAAAATTTTATCACACCACTTCTAGCACTACGACTCACGGTTGATCCTCCTCCAACGATAAACCACAGCATAAATTTCCGTATCGGCGAGTGGAACGGTAGAACGGTGTGTCGAGATGTAAAGGGGCTTAACATTGCATGGGACGGGAAACCTCCTGTGATCTCTGCTGACCCCTTGACGATGCCAACGAGATCTATTCCGTCCGCATTTGCAGGCTATTGTCAAAGCTCAACAGCACACAACAATCCACGAACTCTGATGGCTATCTGGTGTAATCCTTCTGGTGCCTTTTCATACCGCCAGACATAAGGACATGGAAGGACGAAGCTTTACGGTTTATCTCTAACGTCGTCGTTCAATTGTTTGTCTACTTGTCTCCTGTACTTGTAACTGGAAAGGGGTGTGGCTGTTGACGTTGCAAGAGAACGAGCCTCGCCAAGCGGGTCAGTCACCTACAGAGACATGGCATCTAGATTTATGGAATCACTTTTGCCATTCAAGCGCACTCAAAGGTCCCTCTTCAACATGCAATCCCTTCGTCTTCTGCATGTCAGTATTTAGCGAGAGATTTTTTTGGCCGCAATCCAGAATGTTTGCTGTGTGATAGAGAAGATCCGAGGATTCGGAACCATACCCAATTTCGAAAGACTCAGCCGATTGCTCAACAACGGGCATTCTCTTGCTGTGACTGAGGCAAGTGCACAGTCCTCTTAGGCCCCTCCATGAAGCACTGGGACTGCTTCCCTTCGATCGTAGGGCAGACATAAAGAAAAATCCAACGCACCATCAAGACATGGAAACAGAGACACGGACGATACAAATTTCCAGGCATGGATTGCATTGGCACGAAAGCACTGATAATAATGGCCGCACATACATTCTACCACATCAGGATTGAAGTCAATGACAACGTACGAGAGAGTATCAGCTATCCCTGTCAGGAGGACTCATACCAAAACAACAGTCTCTTTATCTGCTCCAGTACTCAACAAAATATCGTTATGTAAATTATCGCTGCCCGCGCAGCTAGTCGCCGCTCACACACTTAAGATGGCATAGCGATTATGGGCGTTTCATTCCTTTATAAAATTACACGTGCAAATCCACTCAACCTTTTTGCCGTTCTTTCGAACAACTGTGATATATCCGGAACTCTCAGAGAAGCCAGTCTTCTCTCTGGTATCAGTAATGCATTTTATTCTTCCTAATCATATTGATGGCGTATACACCATGAAATGAAACAACTTGACTGAACTCCCCCCCCTAACTAATGCAACCCTTATACAACTGCGAGATTCATTTACTAGTGATACCTACTGCACATGGGTTATTTTGGTGGATTGATTTTGTCACCAATCTTGGGAAGGAGAAGGGGTGGGATGTTCAGCAACTTTTCTATGAGATTCTTGGAAAAGAGACCCGCCCATTTTAACAGGGTCTATAGTACACATTTTCGTTTATCCCCTTTACTTTCTTGGTTGTTACACCTCTATCACGTATACAGAAGATATAGGTGATAGTGCCTGGCGTCATGGGTACCTTGTTGTCATTCCTGGCGTCTTTGACTCTTGTAAATGATCCGCTTGCATACCCGGGTCTGTCAATGATGTTCCAGAGGCCTAAAGCCGAGAGTGACTTGAAGGAGTGTTTCATGCCGGCATACACAGTTGTCAATGCAGGATGGGCCTTCGTGATCTCGATCAGATCTCGATCTCTAAAGCCCTCGCCATAGTGAACGGACCCAAGTTCTATTACTAAGAGACGCGGTAGCACTTGTAACAGACAGGCTAGTTCATCAACCTCAACTTCCCAATTGTTCTTAATCTCGATAGTGCGGAGACTGGTCTGAGTGAAGGATAATGTCTGGTTACTGCTCATGTCCAACGAAGCATCGAGAATTCCTTTAACGCGAAGCGGGAAGCGACGGCTTGTATCTTGATGGCTGAGAACCATTGTTTTGAGGGCTGGACATGAGCGCAAGATGGAAAAGCTAAACCTAATCTCGTGAAGGTCACCAGTCAGATTAAGATAGCTTAATGCTGGAAAAGGCCAGTCCCAGGTCCAGTGTGATGGGTAGAGCACTTTTAGAGCTTCTCGTTCTTCGCACGCCTCTACTTCGTCCTTGGAGATATGCTGACGGGCAATGACACTCCAATTAAACATCCGCAGACACTGGAGACTAGGCAAAAGGTGGAAGCAATTTGGATCTAAGTAATTGATAGCTTGATGTTCCAGCGTCAGCTTCGTCAGCTTTGGGCAGTTAATCCATAGCTCGGCAAATTGCTGTTGCGGTCGATGTTCGGCAGCTACTGCAGTGGTGGTGGTAGTGGTGGTGTGGGCAGGCTGACCATTCTGTGACCTTTTGGGAGTGATGGCTCTTTCTCTTAAGGACTGGAACTCGAAAATAATTTTCAGTTCTTCGATGTTAGGTGCTTGTTCCCACACCGATCGGTCGACAGCTAGCCCTTGTAAATTCAGCAACTTGAGTTTGTGAAATGGTCGAGGAATGGTGAACATGCGACCAACTATTCCCTCAACATGCTGAGGGTAAGATACATTGAGACATTTCAGCGTTCCCGAGAACCCATGTAGGGCATCCTGAAGGATCTTCCATTTGGGTATGCTTCCTCTTACTCGTGTTGAACCGGCTTCGACGTCGAATGAGACTGTTAACTTCTCCAATGGAACCAGAGGCGCCAGTTGACGGCGGCCATCAGGTTGGTGGTGGTCGTAATAGTGCTCAGCCTCACACGCGGCCCAGGCAAAGAGATTCTGGTCATTTCCATTGGCCCAGCCGTATGGAACGGTCATGGAAGTCAATCCTCGGAAACGTTGTAAGAGTTGAGAGCTAGAATGACCCGGGTACGCTTTCCACAGGATCTCCAATAGGAAATTGCAACGGTCGAGGCTTATCTCCCACATATCTTTGATTGTTGCCACAAAAGGATCAAACGGATGGTCCAGCAAAACAGTAGATCCATCTGGTTTAGGAAGCGTTGCGTAATGTTTCCGTGATGGGAGAAGTGAAAGAACTCTCCGTGCGCGACTGAGATCGATATCGTGAGGCTGGTAGGTGATTTCATATTCACTACTAAATGTGTATATTGGATCTAATATCAAAAATGCCAAGGGCAGATTACAGTCTTGAGTAAGAAATTGAATGCACATGTTCAATTGTATCCTGTAGGCAACATATGAGCATTGACATGCTTGGAAATGGGGTAAGAAGTAAATAGTAAGAGAGACAAACTAGAGGCACTCACCATAAAAACATGGGACGGGAATCATATTGCATTCGCGGAGTTGGGATGGTCCATGATGCAGTTGAATTGCTTTTATCATCGCCTCGGCAAAGTCGTACATGTCTCTATGGCTTGAATTTTTGTCAAGGTGAACCCAGATCCTACGCAGACAGGTCATCTGTGCAGCATTATTAAGGTATCGTTCCTGGTCCTCAACATCGATCGTGAGCTCCTCAATTTCGCCCAGTCTGTGGCCGACAATTGCCCAGGTAAAATGCATGTAAATTTCCCTGTCTGAGTATCCACGCACTCCCAGCATCTTCGGCAGGCTGTAGGCTCTTCTCCAGTGGACAACTTTGATCAAAGAGAGATAGTTTAGCATAGGATATTGTTGGCGTGGTTTGCCTGGAGAACACAAGCCGAAGGATTCGCGCAATTTATCGATACTCTCGCTGCGAACAGGAGACAGAGATAGAAGGAAACGGACCAACTTATAGAGGTAGTCACCATGATGATAGCGGTCGGGGGGAAAGGGACAGTATTTGACTGGATCGTGGTAAAGGCGGCGCGCAGCAATGAGAAAAATATCGCTACTGACAGTTAAGAGGTTGAACAAGTCTCGACTGTTGTCGACCTGGTCTATCACCATTTTAATACATTCCCAAGGTAGATTGGGTATGATGCTGGAAGGCATTTGTATGGAGTTCAGGCTGGATGACGAGGAAAGACGATAGCGAAGTGGCAAAAGTGAAGGACAGGAACGAGGACTGTTTTGTGAGCAGCAGGTATTTATAAGCGGTTCTCGATGACAAATTTTTGTCCTTGTACCGTAGCGGGATGAGTTAATTTTTCTGTGTCACCAATTCACGCCGTGCAGGCACCAAACAGAGCTGATAAATTTTTTAGCACGAATTTAAGGTCAAATATGTTATATTCCAAGTCTTTGGCACAGCACAGAGATATTCAGAAACGCCAAGAAAAAGCCAGCAGACTCAATCTTCGCCACTTCCAGGGCTGTATTCGGAGGCGACACGCCAACAAACTGAGCTTGTTCTTTCAACCCTACCTCTCGTATACATACATTCAAGGAGGCAGAGTAAGAGACGAGAACACTCGGTCCATCCCCTGTTCTCTTTCGCATACTCGTGCCCCTTTGTTGATATCCATTGCCCTTTCCTGTCCCTTGCCATATATTTTTCTCTTCTTTCCTTTTTTTTCTCTTTTCTCTCTTTCTTCCTCGCATTCACATCCGTTTATCACTCCTATCTTCTCTGAAAGAATCGTTCGGTCATTTCTCAAGAGCTATACCCAAGATAACCATATTCCACGGGTAGAGAAATAAAAGCAAATTGTAACAATGCTCAACAGCAAACCCAGGACAACTGTTGTGTCAGGATCTCCAGGCACAGTACAAGCACAGAAGGCAGCCTTCCACGCCAAAGTGAGCGCGACTAGCCTTGCAGCTAGTAATACGACCAGCAACAAACCTGTGGTAGCCACCACCCACAGTGGTGCATCTAGTGCGATCAAGCAGCGAGCGCAAGCATTTCAAGGAGGAGGAGGAGGGCTAGTTGGTCCTGCATCGGCCATGTCAACTGGGCCACGAGTATCGTCGATCAATACAGCACGCAGCAACTCGAGCATTTTTAACAAGCCAGGTGGTGTACCATCGCCTTCCGCTCGCGAATCGCCGTCGCCTGTTTCACCAGCTGCAGCATCAGTGTCGCCAACAGTGTCCAGAACACGATCCTCGTCCTCTGCCAGCTCCAATTCCACGACAGCCGCTTCTCCCACGATGACTAAACACATACCTATGACCAAGCCGGTTCCGGAGGAGGCGTCAGCTCCAGAGCCAACCCCAACTCCTTTGGCGACCAAAACGAGTGCCAAGGTCGTGACACCATCCACCGTTCCTCCCGCCACATCATCGACGGAGAAAGTCTCCTCTCAAGTGCCTACGCCCACTGCAGCCATTCAGGAGAAAACTCTGGATACGGCAGCTCCAGCTGCTGGTGTAGCCCCTGTTGTCCAGAAAGGGATAGCTGTAGAGGAGAAGAAGAGCACAGAGAATGAAAGGGTCGACGCCGTCGTGACTCTTCCTACTACTACTCCTTCTAGTGCCCAACAAGCTTCACCGCCAACAGCCACGCCTGCTGATATCGCCGTCCCAACCGCAGCTCAGACTACACCTAGTGAAAATGCAGTCACTAGAGCATCACCACCAGCCAAGGACAGGCTCTCTTCTCCTCCAACATCGCGTCCTTCCTCTCAAAAGAAGTCGATCAAGAACTATCGTCAAAAGGTATTGGTTTTATTATTTTTTTCCTATTGTTTTTCTGAACTACCTGCTGCATATTCGCACTAACATTGTCCCACGCTGTACATGCAGAGTTGCGCAACCATGCACTGATAGAACTGAAATACATCGTACCTTCTAACAATTCATACATTGTGCTCTTCTCCTCCACACGCTATTTCTCTTACCCATTGCATTTTTTTATCTTTTATACCTCAATAGTTTCACTGGAAGCATGGCGGCGAGAAAGTGGAGGTCACTGGAACGTTTGACAACTGGCAGCGTAAGTTCACTTGGATATTTTAACTCATGATGAGAGATTCGAAGGTCAGAAAAGGCGGGCGGGGGAAAAGACAAGAGGGAGTAACGCCGAGAAGATGCGCAAGGGGATAACCAACCCCACACATTATCCCAAGGGTAAAAAAAAGCGCACACACCTCCTCACTTTTTTCGAACAGCACCCCAACATTCATATCACAACACAACTCGGCACGTAGTGATTGTGTTTTAGGACTGTGGATCCGTCCGAAAGAAGGGGTGGGGAAATTGAGAGAGGGGGGGAGGAAAAGACTCTCTCTTGCTTCGCAACCTTTGGGGGTAGGAGTTCAAGGGGTGGGGAAAGAAAGAAGGGGGATGTAATGACAAATTGTCGTGAGACTCGTAATAACTCTTTGTCACTTTTGTACTACTAAAAAAATCGTGTTTAGGCACTATACAAATGAAAAAGATTCCGTCAACTACTGACGAGTATATGGCCATAGTTGAGCTCGACCGAACACAAAATATCGTATGTTCAGCTCCGCTGGACCATCCCTGCACGAAAAAAAATAATGTTCTTCTGAGAATGGAATCTAACAAAAAATTCTGTCATATCTTTCCTTACAATAGCAATTCAAATTTGTTGTCGACGATGTGTGGCGTTGCTCAACCGAATTCCCTACAGAATATGATCAGAGCGGAAACCTCAACAATGTTCTTATTGCTTTAGACACCGGCAACGAAGACAATGGCCCGATTCACTAGTGTATACAACCAAACGTATGGAAACCTTGGAGCTTGTATATGATAATGGTGGATGTCTACGATATGATTCGGTAGGGATGTAGGAAGCGCCCAAAAATAAACGCGTCAACAATGCTTTTTCATTAAACCATGCCACACTTGGGATCGAGAACTGGTGAGTAGGGTATGTATGTATTGGTGTCTATAGCGTCGAGTCAATGAAAGTCTATTATCTAGTATAATAGCGCCTCGACATGCTCCGCGATAGCTAGCGACGATGTCAATCCTGGACTCTCGATACCCGCCAGATGCACATAAGCTCCCTTCTTGTCAATCACAAAGTCTCTGAACGGGTCGCCCGGTGCTTGTAATTTTGGTCTATCAGAAAAAAAAATGAAAAATTTATCGATGTTAGTATAGCCCTAACAAAGCTGGTAATAGCGCTACTACATAATAAGAGAATATAGAAGAAACTAGAGTAAACATCCTTACCGGATACCAGCATAGTCTGGATAGATATGATCTGATTTGACGGCAGGCAAATAGGTCTGAATGACACGGCTCACCATGTCAAGATGTGCAGGACTGCCCAGAGTATCGAGATCGATTGCATAGTCGTCCAACCGGTTAATATAGAGCAAATCAGGTCCAAAACGCATCCTGCCTGCCAGGTCGAGTGTAAGATGTGTGCCGAGACTCGTGATGTTGGGATCTGGGACAGGATAAATCAAGCGCGAGACAAGAGCTGGGCCTTTGTAGCTGTAATAATGCCCTTTGCAGTAGTGGAGTCGATAAGGGCATTTCGCCCGCATGGCATCATCCTGCTCGAATCCAAATCCGTGATAAACCATATTGTA
Source organism: Actinomortierella wolfii (assembly GCA_016098105.1). Lineage (NCBI taxonomy): Eukaryota > Fungi > Mortierellomycota > Mortierellomycetes > Mortierellales > Mortierellaceae > Actinomortierella > Actinomortierella wolfii. Next base: position 15,312 of record JAAAIY010000295.1, read on the forward strand.
AATCTTATCTGAATGGAGACCTCCACAATTGATGAGCGTTGCGGCCTCTACAACTGTTGAGCCTGCTGGCGTCTCCATGGTAACGCGGAAAGGACCAGAAAGAGGGCCATCTTCAAGGCTGCCATCCTGGGTACTAGAGGGTGATGACGACGATGAATGAGGCGAGAGTGCTCCGATATGTTCGATGCGAGTCACCTTACATTCCAGCGCCAGGTCACCTCCGCTTCCTTGGATACTCTGCGCCAGAAAGTCCATGTATCCGTGGACATCAATTATTCCCGTGGTAGGTGAGACGAGAGCGATTGTTCCTGCGACATTAGGCTCTTCTTTTCGCATCTGCTCCTGTGAAATAAGCGTGAGCTGTGAAACCCCAAGCTCGCGACCCTTTTCCATCAGTCGAGTGAGGTAAGCGTAATCCTGGTCCGAGTGGCCAACAACCCATTTGGTGATGCGCGAGTGTTCGATCTTGTTTCGCGCACACAGATCATAGAGCATTTGGTTGCCGCGTATACACAGTTTGGTTTTGAGCGAGTCGGATGGATAGTAGATACCCGCATGAATCACTTCACTGTTTCGTGAGCTAATCAAGAGAAAAAAAAATGGGAGGATAGAGGTGTGAGAACCAAAAAGGAGAGAGCCGGAGGGGGGGGAGAGGAACAATTGCAGAATCACTGTGGAAGTACGGTGAAATACCTTGTCTCTTGTCCGACAGCGGGATTCTTGTCAACAATGAGTGTTGAAGCTCCACGCGAAGCAAGTCGTTCTGCAACAGCTAAACCAACTACGCCAGCACCAATGACAAGATGGTCCACACTGAAATCAGCGGAACGGTCCTGCTGGAATGCTCTTGAAACGGAATTTGTCGAGACCCATCGTGCGGTTGCATTGGTCGTCCTGCATGGTCGAATGAATGAGGTAGCAATGGCTCTAGTGCGAGCCAGGGGTGATGTCCTCGAAAGCATTCTGGCTAGGGACGCGGGCTTGGCCACATCCTTACCCTCTTGTCATATCTTTCATAGATGGAAGCAGCAGTCACGTTGGCGTTCTTTTGTTGCCACCAACAACCGTTGAGACTATGGAGGTATCACGGCCATAAGCACCAAGTTACAAGTATGCGTGGATGCGTGGGAGCAAGGATCGGCAAATTACGTTATTCCCTTTGTGGAGGGTTATGGAGTATCCTCTCATATTTCTCCTTATCGTTGTTCAGGCTGGATATAGATTAAGCGTGAGATGGAGGCATAACCTGAGTGAGACATGCTGACGCTCACCGATCTGAACGAAACAAGCACACTTGTTATTGACAACAACAGTGCTCATGTCTTTATTCATTCACCATACGTCAGTCATATTGTTGTAGGAAGAAAATACCCTTTCTTTTTATCCTCTTCCATTCTTACTCACTCTTCTTAGTCTCTTTCAACTCGATCCCTTCCCCTACCCGCACTCTCTTTCGTAAAACCGTTACTCCTAACAAATGTATAGAGCCAAATTTGATCCACAAATGTGGGCCGCCGCCTCCCATAAACTTCGCAAGGTAAAGACAGAATTAACTAGGCGCGCTCAACTCACGTCGCTCCATTTTCTTCTACCCAGAGCAAAGTCTGAATAATCAATTGTCACTTTTCTTATAGTTTACACAGCCTGCTATCCTCGTGTCATCCGCTGTTGTAGGTGCAGGCTTTGCCAATGCCTACGCTCAACCTATACACTGCCAGAGAGTAAGTATGATCGCCGTGCATCGTACTCCAATTCGTCATAGTATACCATGAAACACCTTGATTCACACATACAAATCCAAATTGCAACAACAAAGGGAGAAGCCCTTGAACTCGCAGATACTCCATACAGACCATCTCCTTACAGCCACCACCATTTCCAGGAAAGACCAGTGTATCGTCGACAAGACCGCGGTGGTGCTCGTGTTGCCAAAGAGGAGGAGCTTGTGCCAGCCGTGCTATACATCGCCGGTGCCGGCCTGATTGGCTCCTTTCTAGCGCGCAAGAGAAATTTTGTCGTGCGTTTCGTCTCCCCTATCGCGCTGGCGCTTGGTGCAGCTGCATACACGGTGCCCAAGACAACCAACAATATCATCGAAGGTCTGAAACACTATGACTACAGGTTGATCGGGCAAGAAGCCGAACACAAGGCACAGCACGTCCGTGAATCCGTCGTCTCTGCCAAGAATGCAGTGGTTGGCATTGCTGAGGGCACTGCATCGACCGTACTGGGTGGCTTCTTCACGGCAGAAACCAAGGCCAAAGAGGCTGTGCACGATCTCGAAGGACAAGCCCATAAGCTCACAGACAAGGCTCACCATGCACTTGAAGACATCAAAGACAAGTCTGAAGATGTTGCAAAGAACTTGCTCGCCAAAGGTGAAGAGGCAGCAGCCAAAGCTCAGACGAGGATCGAGGCTCTCCAAGGAGATGCCGAGGCCTCGATCAGGATGGCCAAGGATCGGATCAAATCCAACGCTGAAGATATCAAAAACAAGCTACCTAAAGACGCTGAGTCGTTCAAGCGCTCTGCACAAGAAGCCGGCCGGGAAGCCAAAGATTGGGTCAAGAGCCATACTCTCGACTCTGACGACATTGGTAAGGCGGAGGAGCACCTGAAACGAACCGGTCATGAGGTGCGTGATGGGGTGGAGCGCGGGCTTGACCGATTCCGTGATCGAGCCCATGAGGGCTACCGCCATTCACGTAGATTCATGGATGATGCTCGCGACAATGCCGATGAAGCTCTCCATAGGGCTCGCCACGACTTCCACCGTCGTTGGGCAGATGCCCGGGATAAAGCTGAGGACTGGGCTGACCAAGGTCGCGACCGATTCGCGGAAACCGAGCGTGATTGGCGACGCCGTGCTCGAGAAGGTAAAGACTATGTCGATGACAAGCTTCGTGAAGGACAACAGCTCTTCCGAGACGAGTATGATCGCTTTTCTCGAAGTGGTCCTAGATTCGGTACGCATGGCGGGTGGGGCCGCACTGACGGTTATGATCAGCGCTCGTATGGAGGTTACCCCGGTCGAGACAGCTACGTTGACGATCGTGCTCCCTCTCCCTCCTCGCACTACCGTTCTGAGTACGAGCCTCGCCGCTCCGTATCAGAGATGGCACGCGAAGAAGGTTGGCAGTCGTGGGCCCGCGCCAAGAACGCCGCCGATCCGTATGAGTCGTATGACCGCGCGTCTTCCTCGGCGTCATCGAGCTCTCGGCCATGGTGGAACACCCACTCTAGATCCACCTCTGACTACGACCGTTCACGTCCCCTGGAAGAGTCGTTTCAGGAAACAAAAGATGCGATTAAGAAGAATGTCGATGCTTTCAAGTCCGACGTTGACAGCAAGATGGAAGAAGGTAGACGCTGGTGGCATGCCCGGACCAAAGACTTTGAACAGGGCGTTGAGAAAGCCGAGGAATATGGTCGAAAACTCTGGGATGGAGCCGAAAAATATGACCGAAGGATCGACGGTCGCTTCCGCGAAGGGTTTGAGGACCAAGGCCGTGATATCGGTGTGGACGGTATTGGCATCGCTAGTAACTTCCATGGAAAGGGCGACTATGATCATTATTATCGCCATTCTGGCCAGCCCAATGGTTTGCATCACCCTGGTTCGCCTAATGGTTTACATCGCCCTAGCTCGATTAATGGTTTGCATCAACCGGTGCACGATCATCCCGTGCATGGGCACTTCTTCTCAGATGACAACTGGTTCCACTACGAACCTTCACACCACCATCGTCGAGGCGAGCGCGGCATTTAATCATATGGCAGTAGTCAAAGGACCCTGTAGATAGTCAGCTTTAAATTTGTTCAACTCCACAAAAATGAAACACTGCCTCCATATTTTTATATTTGGCGAAAATTAATGAGCTGGGTGAGTTTAATAGAATTTTTGGATTCAGGATGAACCGCTCTCTACGAGACGTAAATGTTCCAGTCCACAGACCTGCTTCTTACTTTTCACGCCTCGATACTTCCATGTCTGGGAACAGCCCTCTACCACACAATGGCCCCGTGGTGCTGGATACTTTGGTGCCTTTGGTGGCAACAACGGTTCTTCCAGAATTTCGATCGGTTTGTGCACTTTGACGGGTTCTGTTGTGGACCCACCTATTGCTGCTTCTGCCTCAACTGGATGAGACATCTGACCCGATGCTTCCGCTTCTGCAGCCGCAGATACAGCAACCAAGTGCTTAACGCCTTTAGGTTCGCGAATCGAGTCTTTCATCCATTCAAGTGTGCGATCAATGGATACCTCGGGAATCGACAATGTTGTACCCTCCACTCGAAATATAGTCCGCAGATATGTCGGGGGCACAATGTACCGGCTTTTGCGGACCTTTTGCCCGTCTGGACCCTCTCCACGTCGAGCACCGCCACCCTCGCCGCCTGCACCGTCTTCATCGTCACCACCACCCTTTTTACGCTTGCCAGCTTGCTTCTTGAGTAAACGGTTGATGGTATCAATCTTGTCTTGCTCCGCACGCTGGGCTGTCATATTTTTCCTTCGGCGTGACAGTTCACTCTTCTTGAGTGCAAGTTCCTCTTCTGTTCTGTGACGCTTTCGTGATGCCGCTATTTGAGAAGAAAGAATAAAAAGGGTCGGAATGAATTATTTACGCGAGTCAAAAATGTCCATTGCCTGACGTGAATGAAAATAAGAAGCCTGCGTGCACTTTTTTTGTATATAAACCAAGCCTATTTTTCTTCTTACCACTCGGCAATTCGAGGAAATCCAAAGAAAGGGCCTCACTACCATCGAGCTTGGACCGCTGTCGTTTAGTCAGGTTGCCACCAAATCCCATGCCAGGCTGAGGGGTCGAAAAGTCGTCGTCGCTAAACTCGTCCTCTGTGAAATCGCTCTTGGCGCCACCTTTGGCTCGCCCTTTGCCTTTCTGGCGTCCAGCGCCTGAAGATGCAGCACCCTTTCGAGCACCATTCCGACTTGGTGTCGACGTTGACTCTTCGTCCTCCTCATCCTCCTCTCCTTCTTCATCCTCGTCTTCGTCCTCTTCTTCTTCTTCCTCGTCCTCTTGATTTTCGTCCATGCCAATGTCAATATCCTCCTCCTCATTTCCTCCTAATTCATCAGCATCATCCTCCAGGTCGATCTCTTCATCCTCCATGTCGGCCTGATCATCGTCTTCTTCTTCTGAGCTGACGGATGAAAACTCTACGTGCAAAATAGATGGAGGCCACATAGTTCAAGCCATATGTTAGATTGACTGTTTCTACAACAACCACATGCACTGCGATAAGAAAAGACCGGAGATTTATCCTTACCTTGACGCTTAGCAGCAGCTTTCCTTGTCTGTGCACGAGTATTTTGTCCACGCTGCCGAACCTCCTGTTCTTCCTCTTCCTCTTCGTCGTCATCTACCTCATCCTCTTCGTCAATTATATCATCGCCATCATCGTCATCATCCTCAGTAGAGTTGGCAGGAGGCTTCCTGGATCGCGACGATGCCGTACTTGCAGCTGATCTGGCTGTTGCTGCTGATACTGAGCCTCTAGTTGATGCAGGCTTCGTCTTGCTCCTGGAAGAAGACGCTGCTGATGTCTTGGACGAGTGCTTTGGAGTAGACTCTGTCTTACGGCGACCTCCTCTTGCCTGTCGTCCTTGAGGTACCTGTTCATTCTCTTCTTCCATGTCGAAATCTTCCTCTACATCTTCATAAGGGAAGCCACTACTAGTTTGGTCTTCTTCATCACCCGATTCCAGGGCATCGCTGTCCTCGGTGAGCGACATGTCATCAGGGTCCTCCTCCTTGTAGTTGCGCTGGGGCTGGTTTCTCCGTCGACTAGATGATGCAGGCATTTCTGGATAAATGCGTTGTGAACTGTAATGTTGCTTTTGTCCTATTGATGAATGTGTTTAAGAGAGGGGACCCTCCCTTCCTGCCGAATTGCAAGCTTGCTGAAAGAAAAAGTCACGTCCTTCCTCAAAAAAAAAATCCCCAGGAGATGCTGCACGATTGGTCTTGCTTGCTTACAAACAAGAGTGAACTCCCTGCCCCTCGATGACCCCACAGATGCTTAGGTCTTGGTAGTACGAAACGGTTGGTGCAATGTCCCCTTCTCGCACCTGTTGCTGAAGGCACTGTGGTTAAAGGTGGTAGCGATGGTCGTGGTGGTGTCGGGAGGGGTGCTCGTTCCGAGAGTGTCCCGTTAGGTGGTGTTCCCTGTGTTCCTCTTGTCTTGCCATAGGTACATCGCTTTGCCACCGCTGTGGTCGACATGAAGATATGGGGTGAGAAGGGGGCTCTTGATACTGAAGGTGGCGACTATTTCCATACCGTTGCTTCCTCTTTTGATGTTGCGGCTGCACCGAATCACTATTGCCTTGGCAATCAAGATCATGTCGAACCTTGGTTGGACCGTGCCGTCCAAGGTGACCAATCAGGTAAGGATGATTTATATACGGGTGAGCTGAAGAATTTGAGGGTACAAAAGAGGAGGAGGAGGAAAGTAACGAGGAAGTTGCCTCGCATTGGGGTCGTGGGTTCGCGATAGGAGATCGAATGAGCTCATGCTCTCGTGAAAGTGTAGAGTTCTGTCTCCTATCAAAAGGGGATTGCCGGCCTGACGACAGGAGCCTGTGCTGGTAGCCGCGAGTATGCGTCCTATTCACGTTGTCATCGACTACAACGAGTACATCACGCACAGGTTCAATGGTAATACGGTCAAGATGGCTTGGATACTGATAGTAATGGTAGCTGTCGCGCTCAGATCGCTGTCCCTTCAGCTGCTGTTGCCGCCATTCGAAGTCGCGCTCGGTATGATCGTCTGTGTTGCTCATTACCATCTGCCAATGTGATGAAGCAGCCTGATGCACAGTAGCTGTGCTGTCGTAATGATGTAGTAGCTGATACTGCTGTTGGTGTGGTTGGTGTTGCTGTTGATGTTGCTGCTGATGTAGATCCTGACAGTATCGAGCTTTGTATCCGTAACGTTCGAGCGCGTACCGTTGAGAGGGCAATGACGACGCACTGGGCCCTTCCTGCTTGAGAGCGTGACAGCTCTCTGGCCGTCGACCTGGATCACAGAACGGTAAATCGTCGTGAGAAATGTTCTCCTGGCCTGGTGCAACATGAGATGTCGGTTGACTGATATACGCTGTGGGTTTAATTTTGGTATGAGTGCAACGCCGATGTCTACGAGGCAACGAAGACTCCATTGCGTCGTCATCGTCACCAAGCTTCGAAGTAGGGGTAACCGTGGCATGACTAGGCAGGGTCAATGTTTGGGCCAAAAGGGTACGTGATGCTACATGGCCCTGCTGCCTACGTCCAAGATGCACAGGATCTGGCTTAAGAACAGGTGGCCTCGGATTAGTTGTCAATGAGGATGCGGTCGTTGGGGCCAATGTGATGGGTCGATTCTTTGTCCTAGCATTGTTCTTTGTCGACGGTCTCTGCCCTTTGCCACTAATATATTCGCGTGCTAGTCGTATCATAGTCTTGATGAACCATGTTAATGCGTCAAAGACCATTTCCATGAATGTCTTCCGTTTTGAGCTCTGAGAGCGCGACTGACGGTTACTGACAACAATATATTGTCTCGGGGGACAGAAAGCATTGCGGAAACACGCAATAATCTTGAGCAATGCTACAAGAATAATCAAAATGCCAAGTACAGTGAAGCCAGTTGAAACATTTGATGGCGAACCGATGGCATTGGCGCCTGAGTCGAGTGTCAGATTCGTCGTAGATCGAGGAGGATGGCTGAGAGTTGGCATGGGATGCGACCGGTCAACCCGTGGCTCACCGGGTATTAAAACTTTTTGGTCTGGGAGTGGCGTAGCAACGAAGGTGGTCGGGGAGGAGGGTTTCAACACTGCAGAAGTTGGCTGGACTAAAGTAATAGAAAGGGCTGAATCAATAGTAGGCGGTGATTGATCGACGTTTGACAAGATAGCGAAAGGTTGTGTTTGACCACAAAGGATAGCGCTGGAATTGACGGGTGTGGTGCAAAACATCTGGAGACGCACAAACTATCATTCCACGTCCCCCAAAGGAAAAAAAATGTATCTCTCCGAGCCATTGAATAGAGCACAAAGAACGCGCAAAATGATTGCCAAACAAGCAAGGAAAGGTGAAAAAAAACCAACCTGTCAGTAGATGGGATTTACTAGCCATTTGAGGTGAAGAACAGCAACCTCGTTGTCAACCTGGAACCGGATGTGTTGTATGATATTTGATAACCATTTCACCACTGTACCGTGTAATCATCTTTCACTGGTGGCCACACGATGAGGAGTGCGTTAGTAGGCGACAGGATAGAGGGGAGTATTCGCAAGAGAGCGCCGTCCTCTTCCTGAACAATATGAATTGTCATGGTGATCCATGGCATCGACCAGTCGAGCCCAACAACACTACTTGAACCCACGACCGACTCGCCAGGTACAGTTGCTTCTACAAAGAGGTGTTCCATGAAGTTATCTTCGGATGTGGATGTAGTTAGACAAATCTAAGAGTAGAGCGCATAGCTAAAAAAAAATCACTTTTGGACGGTATTGAGGTCTTTCAGACTAGGAATGACAGTTGAACAAAGACTTGTTGGCAAGAGCCCTAGCGACTTCCCTGTCATGACGATCTTTGAGACATGGGAGACCTTACATAATACCTTTGTGCCAAAGTCACTCTTAATATGGCTTTCGGTATTAACGTGTAGGTCATTCCAAACTTTCTTATGTCCATGGATGTCTACATATTTGTGAAAGGAGTGAATACGAGTGTATCCCATGTGCAGACCAATGCCGCCTCGTACGAGACAGTTAACAGTGAATATACCCATACTGAAGAAGTTCGTTGCTCTAACATCCCACTTCCCATTTTTGGGTGACCATGTTTCATGAGTCTTTGGAGTGAGCGAGGAAGAAATTGTTGTAAGACCAAGCACGGACTCACACAAAAATAACATGGCGGTCAAACGATCGACCGTTTTTGGTTATCACATCAAAGGGGAGGGAAGCGACAGTTCTTGATCTTCTTGCGTGAGGGCCCTTTACTCTTTTCACCTGGAAAAGGAGACATATACCGGTGTTTTGGAGGCATGAACCCATAAAAAAAAAGAGAGAGAAGAGGTCTGTTCAATTGCTCTCTTTTATCATCCCTCTACCACCTAAATTGATCTTGCACATTGATCAGACTCCACACCATTGAAATCACTCCTTTTTCTTTACGATCTGTCCTAATAGTTGTCCTCCAGCTAATCTCACATAAAACCATTCCTGCTATTTGAAGGGATCTCGCTATCTTCTTCGATACCTTCTATTTCTTTATCCTCTCTTCTTCTTCAGTCTTCTTTCCTTACAGCCCTATCACACACAACATCATGGACCAAGGCAATACAGTCCCCTTCCATAGCCCTCCTGGCGCGGTGACTTCAACGCCCAACTCACGCCAACCACCAGAGGGTGCGAGCCAATTATCTCTGAGCCAGCAAATCCGAGAATGGGTCCTTCGTCGCGGGTTTGCCACTTCTGACACAACTACGGTTGAAAAACCCCAACTCGGCTACAATGAAGAACACAAGACAGCCAAAGTGGAACCAACCTATTTGTCAAGTACTCCTAGCTCTTCAAAAGATCCGGAGTGTGCTACAATAGACATGCTAGCATATCGGCCCAATGGCTCTAGTGCAACAAAAGCCTACGCAAACCTAGTGTAAGAAGGTGACATTACCCTCCTTTATTTTCGGCGCACATATCGATAGTTCTTAGTCAAGTTGTCTGCTGTGCATGTTTTTTGTAGGGTACTTTTGATGGACAAAGTGGACAGCTAGATTCCAGATTGGCCCCTTATTGCTAACCGAACGCGTAGCTTTGTGTTCAATTTAGTTGCGCAATAGCTGGTACTGGCACGCTTGGATTGCCCCACGCGATAGCACTCTCTGGATGGGCAGGACTAGGACTCATCTTTTTGAGTCTCTTCATGGGCGTATACACGGGTATCATCCTTGTTAATAGCCTATATCTTAAAACGTATGTGTGCGCCAACACAACTTGGCAAGTACTGCGATCTGGAAAGCTTTTTGACCAAATGCGCACTCACAATATCCTTTACGCCCTTTCTCTTCTTTCTTCCATTACTTTAAACGGAATTCCTCGCGCCATGATTGAGCAGTAATAAAAGAAGAGGATCATACCAAGAAATAGCACAAGATACTTATGGAACTTATGGTTACTGGTTCGCTTATCTCCTGGCGGCTATTGGCCTCTACGGAACAGCACTTGTGTACAACATTCTGGCAGCAGACATGCTGCGCACGAGCATCATCGACACGAGCGGCAAGGGTGACATGTCCGTAAAATGGTACATTGTGTTTGTCGCTGTGTTCTGCTGGGCATGCTTTGTCCTTACAAAGACACTCAAGGAGACAGCTTTTCTCAGGTGTGTATTCTGCCGATACCCAGAAAAAAAATAATGAACTTATAGCGGCACCTATCCTTTCGCAGACGTACACATGCACACCTTCCCTCTCGTTGACTTTATTTTCTTATGCTTACTCCGACAAAACGGACCACTCTTTTCTAGTATTTTTGGAGCTCTAGCGACATTGGCAGTAGTATGCATCGCGTTGGAAGAATCTGTTGAAGAGATTGCCCGGCAAGCTGCTGAAGGGATTGTCATCCATCATGATATTATTACGAAAGGATTTCTGCGGGCCATGGCGACGATTTCATTCGCCTATGGCGGTAATGTTGTCTACCCACACGTGGAGCAGGCCATGAGGGAACCAAAGAAGTGGAATCAAACTCTCTGGCTTGCTCAATCAACATGCTTTGTCATGTATTTCTTGATCGCGGCGGTTGCATACAGAGCCTTCGGCCAGGCTACGCTGAGCCCTGTTCTAAGTAGCCTTGCAAAAGGTACGGTATTCATGGTGAAAATCCTAATTAAAGATGCTTACAAAAGAAAAAGGATACCAAGCATATCTCATGCATAGGTGGATTGAAAACGAAAAAAAGACTTACCATCTCTTATGCTGGACTTTAATTTCGTGTGGCTTTCTGCAGGGCCTCTGACGACCTCGGCCAACCTCCTGATCATGGCGCATGTCATTCTCGCCTCACCCATCATGCTGACAACGCTCTCGATGATGATTGAAAAGTCTCTCGCGATCCGCTGGATACAGTTTACAGATGATTATCCTGGCCATTCGTTCACCTATCGAGCTATCCTACGTACTCTAATTAGCCTTAGCGTGTGTCTAGTTGCCATGGTGGTGCCCTTCTTTGGCGATGTCATGGATCTACTAGGGGCGTGTACGGGTTCGATTGGGTTGTATATTCTGCCTGTCATGTTTTACTACAAACTGGGTGGTTACCAAGGAGCGTCACTAGGACACAAAGCCTTTGCCGTATTCACTCTCTTGTTAGGTGCTGTTGCTACAGTGATAGGCACCATGGATTCCGTTCGCGACCTCTACAAAGATGTAAAAGCCCACTCTTAGGAAAACTGTTGTTTCTTCTCATCTTGAGATATTGGGCTCCTTGCACCAGATGAACCCCATATATACTGGACATTACTTGGCCAGCCACTCATTTTTTGTGTACCAATTAAAATAAATTTCGGTAAACCTTGAGCTTCCTTCGCTTCATTGAGCGACGTCATGAGTGGACACAAAGCGATTTGCATTGGAGAGGGAAAGATGGATCAGCGAGAGAGGGGGGAGGAGGAGCAGAGGGATGGCCAGAGGGGCAGCGTGGCACCAACAAACAAGCGCGCACGGACTATGACAACCGAGTTAGTGGGCCACCATGGACACACACACATAACATCCAAGCACAAAAAGAGAGTTGTGCTAATAGACCCTTGGATCAAGAGAGGGTGGGTGGCCGTTCTTATTCGTGGGTTGAAGCCCGAAATTCAAGAACAGACATTCCAAAAGGGCTTTCACATACCTTTTCCCACACCTGCTACATACACCATACCCAGGCCGTAACTGCAGCTCTCCTAGTGCTTAGAAGTACGCATGCATACAAGTCTGGCCAATAGTGCCAGAGCATGGAACCGTTCCCGTTGGCCATGCTACGCAGAAGAGCCGCCCGGGTCGTTTTTATTTTTACTTGATAAAATAATAACTACAGGTAGTGGAGAAAGAGAGAGGGGGGGGAGAGAGAGAGGGAGGGATATTATTGGGGATCGCTCCCATTGAAACGAAAAATGGCCGTTTGGCTGGATGACAGTACAGTTACGGCCTATGGGATGATGGCCACGTTCAATCCCCGACATGTTGCTGTCCAAAAGCAGCCGCCTCGGTGTGCTTTACAATCAAAGACGTCCAATTGCCCTTCGTCCTCGTCCTCCCGAATGAGTGCCAGACACTGTGATGTCAGTGAGACAGCCTCGGACTTTTAATTAGCCAGCTCTGAACGGGTTGGCTTGGCTAGTTGGATAATAGATTAATTGTTTTATACTCCCCTCTCCACTTTCCCAGCAGCCCATCCCATCCATGATGAGGCAAACATGCACAGAACGGCTTGGCTCATATTTTTCCTCTCTCTCTTGTCATAGAAGTGAGAGGCAAAAGATGAAGAGAGTGTGGGGACATGACGAAATGGTAAACATTTGGAGTAGACTCAATAGTGTATCTTGCAGCAGCTAAGCATGATGACAACCAGATCAAACAGAAGATCATGCTTATGCTCTTGTTCTCTGCTGGGGTTACCAACCTTTTTCTATTATTATGTTCATGATGATGAAAAAGATAGTAGACTAAGATACATCTATTCTATATACCAGTATGGCCGACAGCAGCAGCTTATCACGCTCTATGAATATGTATATTCTCCTTATGGTTAACAGGTTTAAATTGCCCTGTACCATGGGTACCTCTCGTCTCCATACTCAGCTACCCAACCAGCTTTTCCTTGTCGCATGCTCGGGTAGAGGGGAAGCGTGGTAAAGTAGAACCTTGGACTATTAAAAAATCCGGATTCACCTTCTTGCTCTTCACAATGTACCTTGTTCTTTCGAGCCCTTGGTTATCAAAAATATAAACATACATGTATTCCCTATCTAGTATTCAACACACATGTCTTGTCATCATCTCCCACTCTAGAGGTAATCGAGTTATTGTATCTACAGCCGAGGATTCAGTTGTTCTGTTGGGCACATTGCTGGCTCACTTGCTGCCCAATGACATCGCCTCAAAGTGGATCGAGTCGGGGCCTTAAAGCATGCTACGTTCTTATTTTTCTTTTTTTCCTCTATTTTGTTATTCATACATTGAAGATAGGCAGGGACAGATGGAGGAGTATGAAAGTAAGGTGTAGAGGTACCAATAACGAGGCCGAGAGGAAAGATAGAAGACATTAAGGCACATTGGGGGGATAAGCGATTGACAAATAGAGTAGGTTCGCACGATTTCTTGTGCCCCAAGTCATGTGCAGCGGCCGAATATCCGTTTAGGAGTGTGTCGGGGACTGAGATGTAAAGAGTTAAAGAGTATGAACAAATATCCTACTCCAAGACTCCCTCCATGTATTCGAGTGAAGAAAATTCGCACATCTCTCGTGTTGCCTTTTGTTGACCATTTCTTCTGGCTCTTCATACATCAAGAGAGGCCCTTTGTTATTGTCGCACGTACCGTGGGACACTTGTCCACCAGTCATAGATAACGTTTTGTAAATTTGTTTGTTTTGCAAAACAAATGTGAACAGCGAATTATATTTGAGTCAAACATCAGTGATCCTCGCAGGCAGCGGGTGTCGGGCATAGCAAAGTACTCCTCTTGGCTTGTGACAGTGAGAAGTAGACTTCGTGCTATGAGCAGATCTACCTGCATCCTACAAGCCCTGTTCGGCTGTCTATGAATGGGAGATGGTGAGCGAGAACAAAGAAAGAGGAGCTATAGTCTACCAGCATACTTTGATCTAACATGTAGAAACACAAGTGGTCAGAATACTATATCGTTGTGAATATGTTCCACTTTGGTTATAGTGTCAATCGTTATTGATGGAGATTCAAGAATTTATCCCTGTCCTCCCCCTTTCAATATCATTTCCACGCTAAGAGGGGTCTGGGGATGATAGTGGAACGATATCTCAGGAACCGCAGGCTGGTTCCTACTTGTGTAGTAGACTTCCCTTCTGCAGAGAATACACTGCAACAACATACCCCGGCCATATAAAGAACAAAGTTTGAATTGGACTAGGTGGGGCCCAAGACGGAGTTCTTCGTTGTCTATATAAGGAGAGCAAACGACCCCTCCCCCACCTAATCCCTCTGTTTTTCCTCAAGGTCATTTCTGTCATACTTTTTACTCCCTCTTATTGTCGTTTTTTCCTTCCGTCCATCTGTCTATTCGTCCTACCATCATCCCTACTTCTACATACCCTCGTCCTCCCATATACATACCCTTGTTCCATCATTACCCTGCCCGCCATGCCGGACTCAATACCCTCGCAGCCTTCGCAGCAGCGCCCTGCCAGTGCAAGCAGACAATCATCCTATAACCATCAGACAAGCTCGTCGTCTAGGCCTCTGGAACCCGTTACACGTGGTCGATCTCCATTCTTGAGCATGACTCCTTCGTCTGGTCCCCACAGCAACCCTTCATCTCGGCCCAACTCACGACCAACATCCCGCTCTCGTCCTTCATCCCGCGCTGGTTCGCGCCCCGGTTCACGACCCGTCTCCTGGCTTGTCCAGACCAACACCGAATATGCCAACATGTTTGAAACCTATGGTGGTGATCACTCGCACCAAGATGGCCACCAATACCACGAGACTGACGCATCCATGACAGAGAAAGGCGCTTACCAGCAGCAGCCACCTCGATCTCGTCCTGCATCTGTACTTGAAAAGTATCCAGCCTTCACTGGCAAAGCCGAATCTGTGAAATCGGTTACCTCGGATGCCGTCGTCCCCACCGGAAACTTTGTTTACCAGCCTCGTGAAGAGACAGAAGAAGAGGCTGCCAAGCGCACTGTTGGACCCTGGAAAGCTGCATTCCTGCTCGGCAAAGCCTTTGTTGGCACTGGTGTGCTCTTCTTACCAAAGGCCTTCTTACACGGTGGCGTTGTCTTCAGTTGTCTCATGTTGGCCTTTGTTGCTACTGTTTGCTGTATTGCCTTTTTGATGCTTGTTCAAGTCCGTCTTGTTATCCGCGAATCGTTTGGTGACATTGGTCTCGTTCTCTATGGCAAGTGGATGCGATGGGCTATTCTCGTGGCCGTCGCTATTTCTCAGATTGGATTTTGCTGTGCCTACCTGTAAGTTTTGGACCTCTGAGCCTCCAGTATTTTTGTTTCTATGTTTTCAGCTGAGAATATTCAAGTTGGTTCCAACTCCACGTTTCTAATTCATATATGACCTCTGACTTCGTTCTTTTAGGATTTTCGTTGCAGAAAACATCGACGCAATTGTCCAAACGTTCACAAAGTGTACATTCCATGGCATTGAGTCAAAGTACTACATTTTGTTGCCTCTTGTTGTCCTGCTTCCTCTGGTGTTGATCCGTCGCATGGCCATCCTGTCGTTCCCTAGCATGCTCAGCAACCTGTTCATCGTGCTCAGTATTGTTTATCTGTGGTACTTCACCATCAACAACATTGCTCATGAAGGCCTTGGACCTAACATCTCCTTGTTCAACCGAGATGATTTTGCCCTGTTCATTGGCACTGCTGTCTTTTCATATGAAGGCATTGGTTTGGGTAAGTTGATTTTCCAGTCGAATGCCTTTCTAAACTACGACATGAGGGATTTATGCCTTCCTACATATACCTTTTTTGGCTGACCAAAAACCTTCTTTCTCTACATGACATCTAAATAGTCATTCCTATTACCGAATCGATGGCAGAGCCCGAAAAATTCCCACGTGTCCTTGCCATGACAATCGCTGTGGTGACACTGTTCTTCATGAGCGTTGGTGCTTTGGGTTACCTGGCCTTTGGCAGCAACACCCAGACGATTGTGATTCTGAACCTGCCCGTGACCTCGGCCTGGACGATCACGATCCAGATCCTGTACTCGCTCGCCATCATTCTGTCGGTGCCTCTGATGTTGTCGCCAGCTTGCAAGATTATCGAGCACGGCATTTTTGGTGACCGCTCTGGTGGCCAGTCGATGAAGATCAAGATGTCCAAGAATGTGCTGCGATCCCTGTTGATCACTGCTTGTGCCTTCATCTCCTTTGGTGTCGGTGCCGCTTCGCTCGACAAGTTTGTCTCGTTTGTCGGTTCAGTGGCCTGTGTGCCACTCTGCTTCATCTTCCCGGCCATGTTCCATTACAAGGTCTGCGCAAAGACCATGCGCGCCAAGATTGCCGATCTCACCCTTGGCGCCTTTGGTCTGCTCGCCATGGTCTTCACCCTGTATATTACCATCAAGAGCTGGGTCTCTCAAGCCACGCCCGATGCTGAGCTGGATCGCTGCTCTGTTTTCCAGTAAAAATACAAAATGATGCACGCACAACATAGACACCTACTTTCAGTCTATCCAGCAGCAAAAGCGTGGCTTCACCCATGATATACTTGACTATAGAGTGGAATTCTCTTTTTGCTAAAATACATGTACTATATTCCCTTTTTTTCTCTTTAACGCTATATAATAAACAGATATAAAAAAATGACATGTTCCATCAATGGTGGTCACTTGACAATCTTTGTTTTTATTCCTCATCTTTGTAGTACATTGCAATGTAGAGGGGATTATCCACCCAGCACCCCTTCTGAGTTTTCAAAATGGAGGTGCATCTTCCAATCAAAATAGCATAACGATTTTTAAAATACAAAGACCGCCTCGAAGAACCCATTGGTAGGAGGAAGAGGAAGAGACAATAAGCGAATCATACATGTCCATGAAGGTCCTTGTACACTTTTTTTCGATCCCAGTCTGGATGTAATGAGCCGTGGGAGAGTTGGGCCACGATACCTCTAAAAAAAAAAAAAAAGAGAGAGAGAGAAAGAGAAAAACAAAACTCCGAAAGAAATGAAGAGTATACCATGCTTGTTCGGTGATTAACGACCATTTAAGGAGAGGGACCATTATTTTTTTACTTCTCTTGCCGTCAAAGAGGGGTTTTTACTTCATGATTCCTAAAAATCACCAAACACTTTTAGTTTTCAACGTGGCATGAAGAAGGTTATATGAATTTTTGGTGTGTTTGTAGTGGCCAACCTCATGATAGCAAACAAATGACTGGTTGCTGTCAAACTATAATATGGCTTTTTAGTCGTGTCTAGAAAACCTTGATTGCTATCTGCATCCGTTTGAAAACTGGATAGCGTGCAACATTTTCACTCTAGTTTCCCTGTTCGGGAAGCCAAGTGGTAAGCGTTACACAAGACCAGCATGAATTCAGCCGGTCCCTTGGAGCAGACATTCTGGGCCATATCGAGGCGACGGCGTGTTGCTATTAGCGAAATGAATGTAGTTCTGGTGAACGAGAACACTGATCTGGAGAGATGACAGTGTCCAATAGGTGGTACCCGCATAGTCATTGAATCGTTAATCTACTCTAGAGCTCAAAAGTTTCTTCTCTGTACAATGTGCCGCGTGTGAATGGTCACTTGAGGCACTTCCAGCTTTTTTAAGGTTATCGGGGAACACATTACAGCTCAACAAAAACGTTGTTCCAAATACAGCAATGGCGAATGCGAATTATAACAAAGAAGAAACATGTAGTCATCTAGTAGTGCTAGGTGGCAAAAAAAGGGGGAAAGATGCTGCTCAGGATGAGTAATAGTTATTAAGTACCACAAATTAGGCCAAGGCGTCAAACAGGGCGATGTCGAAGCATTCAAGTAGTACACCAGACAAGTCGAACAAGGATAATGAACTGCACAGTGAAATCTTACTTTGATGCAGCCGAATGGCCAAAGTGCTCAATATAATCATATCGGCAAGACCAAATGGTATTACAGATATTCAGACACAGAGGGTATTCATGAGAAGTTGCTTAGTTTGGGCGCCAGCGTAGAGTAGAGTGATCTACTAACCCTAGAATGGTACAGTAATATCCATGCATGGTATTGTAATTTGATTCAATCACGACTGTCAACATGAGCCAGGTCATTTCATAGACGAATAAAATGATAGAAAATCGGATGCATGCAGTGAGTCGTCTTTTTTGTCATCCAAATCATCCTTATGGTCAGACAATTTGACTTCATTCGCTTCATATCTGTTCTCGGGTTCTGACTCCAACCACGCGTTACCAACGCGCGATGTTTAACTGGAGGAGTCTCTTTCCGTAATTTTTCTCTAACACCTTGGCGGACTAGCGACTCTATCAAGCCCAAATCATGATGATGTTGGAACGGTTTGGTGTTCATGTCAGCCATCTCCTATATGACCATGCCGAATGCGTACATGTTAGACTTGGTGGAGTATTTAGGTTTATCCTCAAAGAGTTCCGGAGCCATCCAGCCAATGGTGCAAGTGGATGTACCAATGTATTGGGTTGTTGTGGCTTAGACCTCTGAAATTCCAAAATCTGTTAGCTTTACTGTTTTCTACCAGGAACGCGTTGGCACTAGTAAGGTCGCGGTGAATCACCCTCTTCTCATGTATGTACTCAAGATTGTGTGCAGACAAAGAAGGAACGTTATGGGTTGAGGTGAGATATTCGTTCCAACCCCTCTGGTGCATGAGTTTCAGAGTTCGAAAGCGGAGGAGGTGGTTGGGTATCACAGCTTGCAGCTTCGTTAGTAGGAAACGATGGCTGAAATGGAAACATTTCTAGCTACCCGTTAGAGTTGTTGGGTCACCAGTGGAAACCCAGGTTACGGGAAAGAAAAAAAATTTGAAGGAACATGGGCTGTGATATCTGCATTTTCCCACCTGAAACGTAGCGGAGCGAAGGAAAAGTGGCTGAGGCGAAGTAAAGACGGCTCCTTTACCCCTTCTCCCCAGTACAAAGCTAAAGGCGCCATAATGCCGGTGTCATGCTCTGCAGTCCGATACCAAATGTTTAGATGCCGTGGCAGTAGTCATTTCTCACGCCATCTTGGAAGGTTTTGCTCAATATGATGAGGTTGTTGAGAAAGGGTGGGGTTTGAGTGAAAACGAGATAGAGAACGGTGTGGTAGAAGGTGTCAGCAGTTGTTCTGACCTGCAGAGTTGGATGCAATGATAATCTTGTTTTGACTTTCAGAGTCGGATGCAATGCTAATTTGTTTTGACCTTCAGAGTTGGATGCAATGGTAATTTTGTTTTGACCTTCAGAGTTGGATGCAATGGTAATTTTGTTTTGACCTTCAGAGTTGGATGCAATGATAATTTTGCTTTGACCTTCAGAGTTGGATACAACGATAATCTTGTCTTGACCTACAGAGTTGGACGCAATGATAATTAGACGGCCCACATAAACTGAGTACAATGTATTCGGTATTCGACACATGCTAGGATGTTCGGAATGTCCCCTCGCTTGTTAATGAGTACCTACTGCCATATTTTTGTTCGCGAACTCTTATAAAAGGTACAGCAACTCTCTCTCTCTATTTCTTCATCCAAACAAATCTTCTTTCATTCTCTCAGATATCTGATCACTTACAGAACGAAAAGCATCCTTCTCTCCTCTCCCTCCCTTGTCACTGTGGTCTACCTCAAAAGCTTCACGTTTGCCTAGCTCCATACCTTTTATCCCCTTTTCTCTTATTTAACTTCAATCACCTTTTAAAATTTCCAACAATGGTCAAGCTGACAACTCTTCTCTTGAGCGGCGCCGCCATCCTGGCGATGTCCGCCACTTCCGCTCATGCTGCTGTCGCTTTCAACCTTGACAACAACTCGCTCATCATTACACCCCCTGTCGTGGCTCGCGGTTTCAACAACACCGGGTCTCCTCCCCGTATCATCGATGATAGTGATGATAATGAAGAAACTGATGTCGACAAGGAGACGAAGGAGCCAAAGAAGCATAAGGTTAAGTTTACCGCGGAGCAGCAACAGATCCTCGACGTCCACAACTACTACCGTGCCCTTCATGGCGCTCCTCCTCTGACCTGGAATGACGGGGCTGCCTATCATGGCTATAACCACATCCAGGCATGCCAATTCCGGCACTCTGGTACTAGAGAGGTAAGTTCTATGATCCATCATCTTCTCTGCTCCAATAATCGTATGTGGTAGTAGCCATAGGTAGGCCACTCTAAGGTATGACAAGCATTAACATCCTTCCTTGTCACTCCCTCTACATCTTCCCATCCTTTTTCAAAAAAAAATAGTTTGGCGAGAACCTGGGAGCTGGCTACCAGAGCTTCTCACAGGCGATCGCGGCTTGGTACGATGAGGTGAATAAGTACGACTACAACCGACCCGGCTTCTCTGGCGCGACCGGTCACTTTACCCAGGTTGTCTGGAGGTCCACCACGTCTGTTGGCTGCGCCAAGAAGTACTGCGGCAGCTGGACCATCTACATCTGCAACTACTCGCCTCCTGGCAACATTGTTGGCAACAATGGCCAGTACTTCCGCGACAATGTCTGGCCCCGCCGCAATTAAAAAAAAGAAGAGGCATGGATATTCCCTCTCCCTCTGCCCGCCATTTCTACAAGCCGACAAGAGCTTTGCCTCTCGTTCAATTTCAACTTGTTTGTTTCTTTGATTGGTGGTGTGAAAAAGTTATTCAGATAGAAAAATAGTGAAAAAACGCACCACGGAGGCTAACAGCACTCCAGTGTATAAAGAATACTGAGAAAGCGATATCTGTCCCTGGTGGACAACCATCGCTCTCTGAAATTTTTCGAAAATGACAAATATTAGACAAGTGACCTTCCGATGCCAAAGCTCGGACTGGAAACGGGATTGAAATGGCTGAATGAGAAAAAAATAAATGCTAGACTAGATCCTCCTTTCGACGATGATGCCCTGTTTCTTCTAGTTTATATTGTCGATTTCAGGCCAAATTGCCAAATTGGACTTGAAAGAGCCTATTTGTCT